>JASDQU010374383.1:104778-123257 GCA_032191745.1 Picea mariana | reverse complement strand
TCAAAATATTGATCACACTACCAACCTTCCTAACCTCATAAATCAACAAAAGTATGGTGATCTTGGAAAGCTTCTCTTAATGCTTTTTGAGCACAAAAACAAAATTCTAAAGAATCACAAGTAATCACTTACCTTCTTAAGGTCCGATAGACCAATTAGGTCTTAGTGGATGTTAATCATCATCATCATCATCATCACACACACACACACACACACACACACATATATAATTTCAACATAAAAAAAATTAAAAATAATAATTAAATTCATAAAATATATTTGAAATGCAATAAATAACAATGCTTCAGATATTAACAATTCATCATGAATTCTTTTATTAAACACAATGCTATAAACCAAAAATATTAATATTCCACAATAATAATGCTTTGAATGTTAACAATTCAATGTAAGATTATTTTGTTACACACAATGCAATACACCAAAAACATCAACATTTTATAGGAATCTAACAAGCATTTATTCATAAACAAAAAAAAATAAATTACTCATAAAAATAATTTTATAAACAAATTTGTACATTATTATTTAGTTATGTTTATTCATAATGTAAAGAAAATAACATAAAATATAAATATATTAATTATTATTGTAATACATATTAAAAAAATAGCATTCAAAATAAAAACGAAAAATCAATACTGGTTGCAGGGAGGAGGAAAAAGAGCGCTCTGTAACTAGGGTTTCATGCTCTATAACTAGGGTTTCATGTGACCTTGAATCCTCGCCCTATCAGCCAAACACCTCTGCAACTCCTGATGCACTCAGAACTGAAGTTCTGATAGGCACAACAAAATGACCACTGAAGAGGGGGCGAAAGCCCCCTCATACCGCAACATTGCAGTGAACGACCCGCAGAATGCTCGCACATGTAGACCATCATTCGAACCGCCACAACATCTGTGAAAACGGTTCTTGCAGGACGAAATGAACGGAGGCACGGGAACACACATGGATGCAAAGACCTCGCATCCAAAAGCAACTCGTACATGGCTACTAGGAAAATGCATTCCACAGACCCCGACGACACCACGATACGTTATAAAAAGAAACAGAATAGGAGATCACACTCAGTTCATGAGGGATCACACCCTCATAGGCAAGTTCTTAGGCCTCTGGCCCTCGAAAAGAGATCCGACACGCTGGATCAAAACCTGGTGGAGCCCCAAGGGAGACTATGAGCTCTAGCTAAGCTCTAAGGGATTCTTCACAGTTATATTCTACAACCTGGAGGTCAAATATCATGTATTTGAAGGAGGACCCTACTTCTATAACTCGGATGGGCTATACTTGCGATTCTGGACTGAACGTTTTTCCCCGAAGAAAGAGAACTTCACCTACGCCCCGGTATGGATTCATCTCTATTCCTTACCTCAAGAATTTCGGTTAGAAGAAATATTATCAGGCATAGGCAACACTCTTGGTAAGAATGTAAAGTCCTCAGAATCCACTAAGCACAGGAAGTACACCTCCTATGCCCGAATCTACATTTATATGGATATATCCAAGGCCCTCCCAGGCACGATGACCCCGAAATACCAAGATGAGGAGTGGGCATAGACTATAGATTATGAGAACATACCTTTTAGATGCTGGAAATTCCATGAGCACGAACATCTCTTTAGAGACTGCCCCCTCAATGCCCCCCCCAAGCAGGCCGAGGAGGAAAATCCAAAGGATGGCTTCACTCAGGTGCAGAATCGGATAAATCAAATGTAGAGGAAACCAGTAGCTAACAACAGCCAGAAAAACCCCAACACCAACTCCTTTGACGCTCTTTCAAATCTACCAGAGGAAAACGAGGTGGAAAATCCCCACAGAGTAATGGGAGCAGATGGCACCAGTGTTAAAGACAACCAACATTCAAGGGAGGCCCCAAATTAGGAAACCTTGAGTCATCCCCCACCCCATCCAGACTCAGAAAAAGCACCAGATAAGGAGGAAGACACAGTAATGGAAATGAAAGAATAGGACTTAGCAGAAATAGAATTGGATAGACTTGAAGAATATCTCAACAAGAAAGACCTACAAACCCTCCCTGAAGATCATCTAAGGAAAGTTCAAAAAGTCTTCCTGGACTCGTCAGTAGGGGAAACCTTACGACTGGGCATAAGAGGGGACCCCAATCCATATCAAAGAAGAAACACAAAGGAGAATAAAAGATGGGGTGGAAAAACGACGCAACAACTCATCAAGGAGGTTGGCAACTATATGATCAACTCAAGACAGATACATAAGCTCTCGGAGGGCTCCTTCTCCCATCCACCAAACTGTTAAATCATGAAAGTCATCACTTGGAATATCAGGGGCCTCAATGGATGATCCAAGCAAAGGATCCTCCACAAATGCATCAAAATGGAAGACCCATATATCCTCCTCCTCCAAGAAACAAAATGTGTGGGTCAGATCGTAGAAGAGATCTTCAGAAGATGTTGGCACAACTGCAATTCATACCACACAGAATCGAAAGGTGTAGTAGGCGGCCTAGAAATCCTCTGGAACCCCAACTCGATCATTCTTGACCAAGGCCTCTCAACATTGGGCTCTCTCATGACCCATTATCGAGCAATCGACTCGGATAAAGACGGTTGGATCACCAATGCCTATGGACCGTAGATCATCCCGGAAAAAGACCTTTTCCTTCAAAAACTTGCTTACCTAAGCTCCATTTCCAATGACCAAAGATGGATGGTGGGATGAGACTTCAATATGATCCTCACTCTGGGGAAAAAAAAAGGTGGAAAGAAAAGATTGGAACAAGATAGCACAAAATTTTAGGAATTTCTGGATCGTCACAAACTGGTAGACATAGAAAATAGAAATGGAACCTTCACTTGGACGAACAAGCGAAAGGGACTCCAACAAATTGCTTGCAGGCTCGACCGCTTTCTTCTCTCAGAGACCCTTCTTTTGGAAGGCCCACTAGTCGAGTCCAACATCCTTCCAAAACCAGGCTCGAATCATTGGTCTGTTCAACTATGGGTTAACACTATGGCCTCTCCCAAACTAAAACCCTTCAGATTTGAAAAGTTATGGCTCTCACATCTAGACTTCCAAAATTTGGCTCATCATTGGTGGGACACGTCAGTGATTCAACAGGGAACTAAAATGTACTACTTCCTGCAAAAGCTCAAATATTTTAAGCAGCAAGTGTGAAAATGGAACAAAGAAGTCTTTGGAAACATCTTCCAAGAAAGAAAACTCCTGGAACAAAAACTTGAAGCTATTCAAAAGATGGCCATCCAAACTGGACACACCCCAAACCAGCAACAGGCAGAGAAACAAATTAGGCATCAATTAGAAGAAAGGCTAAATTAGGAAGAAATTCTCTGGAGAGAAAAGACCAGAATTCAATGGCTAAAAGAAGGAGAAAAAAACACAAAATTCTTCCACCGCTCCATGATCCACAGGCGCTTCATCAACCGCATAACCAAGATGGAAAATGCATAGGGAAACATATTTCTCACCCATCAAGACATCACTCAAGAGCTCACTGATTACTACAAAGACCTCCTCTCAGAGGCACCGATGGATCGCATAGAGGCACTGGTGGATCGCATAGAGGCAATTGATAGAGTGATAGCCAATATTCCAACACTTATCACTCCAGAAAAAATGAATCCCTTATGACCCCCATAAGCCAAGTGGATGTGGATCAGGCCATACAGAAATTACCCACAGGTAAATCTCCTGGGCCCGATGGCTTCACGACAGACTTCTTTCACTCTTGTTGGCCCTTGCTAAGAGAAGAAATCTGGCAACTGGTGGAGGAATCACGCAGCTCCGACAAAGTCCTCCCAGCCCTTAATGCCACTTTCCTCACCCTGATACCCAAAGAAGAAAGGGTCACCAACTCGAAAAATTGCAGACCCATAGCACTTTGCAATGTGATCTACAAAATCATCTCGAAAGTAATAGCTCTTAGACTCAAACCAATCCTCCCCTTCATCATCTCAAAGGAGTAGTCGAGCTATGTCGAAGGAAGACAAATAATGGACAGCGTCATTCTGGTCCATGAGGTCATCCACTCGCTCAAAAGTACACGTACGCCAGGTATGCTGCTCAAGCTTGACCTCTCAAAAGCCTTTGATAAACTAAGCTGGTATTACATAGGTCTTAACAGCCTTCATCTTTTGCACCAATTGGATTGATTGGATATTGAACCTCATCTCCTCCACTTTTTTCTCAATCCTTGTTAATGGCACCCCCTCCCAACCCTTCTCCCCCTCTCGGGGAATAAGAAAAGGGGATCCTCTTTTCCCCTTTCTCTTTGTAATAATGGTAGAGGGTCTGGGACGCTACATAAAATCCTCCATAGAAAATGGATCTCTACAAGGCCTCCCCCTTCATGGGCTACAACCTGCAGGCTCCCACAGCCAATTCGTAGATGACACCATGCTCATGAACACCCCCACGATGCAAGAAGCCAACAATACTAACCTCATCCTCTCTGACTTCAGCGACGCCATTGGTACCTCCTTTAACCTAGCAAAATCACAGCTTTTCTTCTTCAATACCCCCAAAGTCGTCCAACAACACATCTCTTAGTTACTATCCATTTCGGTCTGTTCCCTACCAACTCATTACTTAGGCCTCCCCTTATCAAATTCGGCAGCCTGTAACCTCTCATGGGACTCTCTCCTTCTCTCCATCTCTAACCGCCTCAACAACTGGACCTTTTTCTCACTCAATCTCCCAGCCAGAATCACCCTCCTCAAATCTATTCTCCAATCCATACCCGCTTATATTTTCTCTGCTCTTGTTGCCCCTCAATCAGTCATAAAGAAAATATGAAATATTTAGAGAAAATTCCTTTGGCATGGCCACAACCCAGACAAGAAATGGGCTCTAGTTAGTTGGGAAAAAGTATGTAAACCCAAATCCCTGGGGGGGTTGGGCCTTCGTGACCCATGCAAACTCAAAAACACTATGGGAGCGAAGATTTGGTGGCGATGGATAAAAAATCCAATAGAAATTTGGGCTCAGCTCTGGAAACATAAATATGCTCCAGACATCCAACATTCAGACTGGATCTGAATGCAGGACAAACTTCAAGGCTCCAACATTTGGAATGATGCCTGGAGGAACAGACCACTAATCTAGGAGCATGCCTTCTGGGAAATCAACAATGGTCAAACTGCCAGGTTCTGGACTGACTCCTAGAAACAGCTACCACCCCTTCAATCAGATGAGACTCTGCTGCACTATGAACACCACATACGAAACCTTGCCATAACTAAAGTAGCTGACATGTGGGTAGCCAATCCAAACAATCATTCCTGGAGAACCTAGAAATCAACACATCAAAACCTACAGACAACAGGAAGCTACAACCTACATAACTGGAATCAAGCACTCGCTCCTCGAAGACTCTGAGTAAGCAATGACCTTGACATTCTCTGATGGGGACATTCACCCAACGACAACTTTACTCTAAAAAAAGGTTACGCTTTGCAGGAGGGATTTCAATCTATACCAAGGGATCCCATCTGGACCGCAGTCTGGAAATCCAAATTCTGGCCAAAAATCTCCATGTTCCTTTGGCTCCTACTACAGAACAAGATCCTAACTTGGGAAAACCTTCAGAAAAGGGGCTTCATTGGCCCTTTGATCTGTCACTTATGCAAACAAAATGAGGAGACCATGGAACACCTACTCAATTGTTGTGCCACCAGTGCCAATATTTGGGATCATGCCACTCAGCATCTGCGAAGAACTCATCGAGATCAGGGCAGCATCATAAACACGATCCGGAACTGGGGACCAGGACCCTATAAATGCCAAATTCTCAATAGGATCTGGCAGCTCCTACCAGGCTTCATCATTTGGAAACTCTAGAAAGAACGCAATAGGAGAGTATTTCACTCTTAGGCCTCCACCCCCGCTAGCCTCTGGTCCACCATCCTCTTGCACCTTCAAGAAACCCTCCAGCTCCATCCTTGGACCAAAGACGACCAACCTTCCGACCCTATAGAATTCTTAATTCTAAGCTCCTGGGGCCTTACACTCTCCTCCACCCTCTCCTTGCCACCCCCTCTTCCTGCCTCTCCCCTTTCGATCAACCCCTCANCCCCCCCCCCCACCCCTATTCCATAAAATCAACTTCGATGGATCTTCGAAAGGCAATCCAGGCCCCTCTGGGGTAGGAGTAGTCATAAGGGACAACCTTGGCAGACTGCACAACATAACAGCGGAAAATATGGGCCATGATACCAATAAATCGGTAGAGATATGGGGCATGATAAGAGGAATCCAACTATCCCTGGAACATAACCTCACCTGCCTTATCATTGAAAGGGATTCAAAAGTCATAATAGAGTTAACCTCCAAAATCATCAATGGCAGGAGCCCGGAAAAGATCACCCCAAGTTGGCGCCTATTAGGACCCCTACGAAGCTTTCAAGCATTACTCAGCCCTCTCTAACTATCCTCACCTCCCACGTGAGGAGGGATGCAAACAAAGTGGCAGACAGACTGGCTAATGCAGGGGTGAACATAACACAACAGATCACCCTCACGACCCCTGGAAGCCCCCAGAGCTTGACAATTTGGACTCATTGCTAGGAGCTGGCTCTAAGGGACTATCCTCACCCGGATGGGGTGACATCTGGTGAAAGGAGGGAGACAGGTGGTAGACATCGTTAGCGGGGGGAATTAATACCCCAAGCTGCCACCTCCGATGCTATTAATTCCCCATGGTGTTCACCATAAGGGAGATTAATTCAGTGCGCCTGGAGGAGCTCACGGATGCGCATTCCAGCCAGGCCATTGGTACTTGGAGACTGAACCAGTCCCGTCAGCCTTCAATGGCTTCCATGGCTCCCATCGATGTTATAACCGACTCTCCTGGCCAAGGCGCACACTTTCACTCATCTTTTGCAAGCTTCCTCCTCTGCGCAGTGCTGCTTGTCCCTCCTAGCCTCTTTGCTTGCCTCATGCGCGTCCTTTGTAACTCTCCCGACCAAAATTTCCCTACCTCCCTAGTTCTCATCATGCCATGGGACCGTGGCAAGCCTAGGCGTTCCTTTAGGAACAAGAATGCCTACACTTGAGACAACCGGCTCACTGCCTCTCAGCGAGCCTTGATTTCCCATTTCAGCCACTCCCACAGACCTTCAAGAAGCACAGAGTCCACTATGTGCATGCCTAAAGAGGAGAACCCGCCTCCCTCGCCCCAAACTCAAGATCAGTCTCCCCTTCACATACCCAAGATGGAGACCCCGTCCCTCACTGAGCACTCTCCTCCGCCCCAGATTCAAGCTCAGACTCCCCTTCGCATTCCCAAATTGGAAACCTTGCCCCTCACTGAGCACTCTCCTCCGCCACCCCAGTCCTCACAGGACACCCACAAGACAGCCAAAGAGGAGTCTCCACCCTCAATTCAACATCCTGGCTCGAAGCTGAGTGACGCTAAGCCAACTCCATCTCCTCAACCAGGCCCGAGCCTGGTGACAATGGAAGGCCCAAGGCCCTACACCTCCCAACACTTTCATCCTCGCTCGTGGGAAGGAGGCTGCATAGTGGAGGAGGAAATCCCCCCAAGTTGGCAACTGACAGGCGACGAGGAGAACCCAATTATCTATCATCTAGTAGTGGAGCACTTGGAGCTTCTCTTTGACATTTGACAACGGCAGGAAGAGCAAGTGCGTGGCCAATGAACAATCCACCAATGACTAGATCTCTTGTTCGAGGCCTTCTCAGATGCCCCATAGCAAGCACAATGCCCCACCTGCAAGAAGAAGTTTGTACTGGTCTACACCGCCCAGGGATAGCTAGGTTCCCCAAAGGCTTGACGTGGCCCACCCCTGACTCTGGTTCTTGTCAATTTCAATTTTCAGAATGAATAGTGATTATCTGTTTACTCTTTTTTATAGTTGTGTTAGCATCTTAGTAATGGCGGCTCTAAATGCAGTATGCCTTAGGCTAGCTAATGGGATCAAATTCCTAGCTGAAACTCTCAGCTTTTACTCAATTTTTGTAAATTTTGTAAAACAGAACATCTGTCATTTGAAGCACATCACCGCTTGGAGCCCCCTGTTCTGGTTTCCCTTCTATGGTGAAACAAGTGGCTGCCAAACAATGCACAAATGTACACTCATGATGATATAATATAAGGATCTATTTTTATTTACAAAAAAAACATTCAAAATAAAAACTCAATAAAAACATATTAACTTTTTTAATATTTCACAAAATTACAATAATCTTATAACTACAATAATAATAAAACGCTAAAGCATTAATTAATCAAACTTTTCTCGTTATAAAAATTATATATATATATGAAAGTTACTAAACAAATAAGTTTATTATAAGTATTGAGAACTAGTATTTTTTACCACCATATTAAAAAAACCACGAATAAATAAACTTATTGTAAATATCCATTACTTTGAAATGGTCATCTTGATTAATAAAAAAAATACAAAATGATATTTTTTATCATTTAAAATAAATACATTAATCAAAAGTTACAAAATGGGATTTTTTTATCATTTAAAATAAATGCATTAATCAATTTACTATGAACATGTATTACTTTTACATGATCATTTTTAATCAAAGGATAAAAACCCTTACAACATTTATCCAAGGGTTTTCATTTAGGAATTCCTCTTGTATGCAATATTATATGTTCGTATTTATTTGTCACTTGATCCTTACATGGCATTAACATTTATCTACTTGAAATCCTATTACTTGTCTTATTTTTTTTTCATTTGTTGACGCATATAAGATTTATCTATCTATGCTAATTTATTTATTGGAAATTGTTTTACATTAGTTTGATGAGTTAGTTTTAGTAGTTGATTGTTGCCAAATAGATAAAAGAGGTAAGTCTCTGGATTAATTGTCTCTATAAATATAAATATTTCCTAAATTGCAATCATAATTATTTATTTTTAATTTGTTGACACATATAACATTTTATTCTGGTTGAGTGTTGCCAATTATAAACATGAATGTTTTGATTCTATAAATTTAAATATTGTTGAACCTCATTCAATATTCTCATCAAGTTAGATTTCTCAAATTACAGTTTTAGAATAAAATTCCTTAATCATCTACCTTCTACATGATATGGCCGAAATTTATCTTAAAAAGTTTTTTCTGGGAAAGCACTCCACGGGATGAATGATTTATATAGTCCACGATATTTTCAATAAGAATTCTTAAATACTAATCCACTATGTTTTTTATTGCCAGCATAATTATCTCTCAAACGTTCAACACACCCAAATAGTGAGATTTTCAATTCACTCATTCAATCATTATTCTCAGGTCTACAACGCACAAACAAACTCTGTGCAACACAGTTGTAAAGACCGCGTAGTGAAATTCTTCGTCGTTGAACTCTCAGACTTACTGGGCAGTGTCAATACTATGTTGTAAACTGTGCATTGTGATGATAACACTTAGAAAAACAAATTTTGTCATAAAATCAACTCTATGCTATTCTTAGCATATGAACTCACAAACACAACATAACTCAGAAATATTCATGAATATGTCAACAACTATATATATATATTCAACTTGATGTTGTGCGCAGTTGTAGAATACAAAACTGTGTCGAGCTTCAGCTCCAACAACTTTTGCAAACTTACAAAAACCAGAGCTTGTTCTCTCAGACTTCTTTGACTCCTCACACAACCGTTTCTGCTTCTAAATATCAACTAGCACACTCTGTGTTCCTCTACTTCGACTACCTACAGACTCAGACATATAAAGACTAAGACTGAGACTTCCTGTAGAATTTAACCGACTTAACATTTAAGACAACAATAAATTCAATTGACTCATTAATAATGCTCCTACTAACACTCTTGCTTGTTGTGTTTGAAAGAATAATGTCCCTACTTTCCCGTGACAAACAGAGTCGACGTAAGCATAAATCTCACGACTTATAATTAATGTTTCCAACACTCCCCCATAATTATAAGTAGGTGGGATTACAAGACACAAAAATTTAAAACAAAATTTAAATTGACATGTACTGTCAAACACTTGTTAATGCGTCGACTCCTAGACAACTTCACAGTTTTTGAAATGCATCCCTTGCCAAATCTTTTGAAAATATATCTGCAATTTGTTCTTTAGACCTGCAAAATTCTAAGAAAATTTCTTTGTTATTCACCAATTCTCTGATAAATTGATACCTTGTATCAATGTTCTTGGTTTTCTTGTGAAACACGTGATTCTTGGATAACATGATGGAGGATTTTTTTTCACAAAACACTGTAGTTGGTTCTTTTTGTTCCTGCAACAAATATTTTAACATTCTTCTCATCCAAATTACTTTACAACTTGCGCTTGTAGCTGCGACGTACTCAACTTCAGCTGAAGAAAGAGTCACAATGGGATGCTTCATTGATTCCCATGACACTATACCTGTTCCAAAATGAAAAGTGTACCCAGAGGTACTTTTCCTGTCATCTATGTTGCCTCCACAATCACTGTTTTGAAGTAGAATACATAATGCCAAAGTTTTTTGTTCCATTCACATATCTCAAAATTATTTTTCCCGCCTTCCAATGGGATTCTTTTGGAGTTTCCATGAACCTTGAAATCAGGCTCACTCCATACATAATATCAGGCCCTTTTGCTATCAAATACATAAGGCTTCCTACCGACCTTTTAAATAGAGTGGGATCCACTTTAGATCCTACATCTTCCTTGCTTAACTTCAATCCTATTATGACAATTGTTGGGGATGCTTTGGAATTTATCATGTTGAATCTTTTCAGAATTTCATTTGCATATTTAGATTGCAAAATAAATATACCAACTTTGTACTGGTGAACTTCAATACCCAGAAAATATCTCATAAACCCCAAATCAGTCATTTCAAACTCATCCTTGATGACTAACTTAAATTCTTATATGCCAAAATCACCTGTAAAAATAAAATCATCTACATATAAGTAAACAATTAACATATTACCTTGTTGATTGGCTTTGATATACTGTGTTGGCTCACAATCACTTCTCTGAAATCCATTTTGAGTGAGATAGGAATCTATGCGACTGTACCAAGCTCTAGGAGCTTTCTTTAATCCATACAGTTCCTTCTTCAATCTATATACTTTGTTTTCTTGTCCTGAAATCTCATAGCCTTGTGGTTGTTCCACTCATACTTCTTCTTCTAAATGACCATTCAAAAATGTTGACTTTACATCCATTTGATAAACATGACATTTATTCTGCACAGCAATGGCCAACACAGTTCTGATTGTGTCCATGCATGCGACTGGCATAAATGTTTAATTGAAATATGTAACATCCTACTCTACCGAGCACACTTTCATTGACTTATTCTTTGAGGAAACTTGCGTGCAAGTGATCCGGTTATGGGACATAGTGATTTTGTTTCGATTATGGATAATACATGATGATGATAACATGTTGTGAACTTTTATTGGAAGATGTTATTGATGATTTTTCCTGAGTGTGCATGACACATGACAGGTTATGGATGTTGATGGCATCAATGGTCTTCCTTGGACTCCAGATTGAGTCAGGGAGTGAATTGTATTTTGATTGAATATTTCATTTTACACACTTGTGAGATATAATTGATACAGTATGATTTATGTATATGGATTATTGACAAGAGTTTTATCAGTGGATGTAGGATTGAAGATGCTTTCTAATCTGACTCACATAAGGAGTAGAGGGGCCATGCACATAAACCAGACATCGAGGGAGAGGTGTGACAATGTCCCTGTCACAACCTTCTAGCACTTCCATCGTGGTATGAACTGTAGGTTAATAATTACCTAGTTCGAGAGGTCCACAATATCGTGAGCGCAGAATGATACAGTCGCTCATGAAGATTGTAAGGAGCATGCAATAAGGAAAAGTCCTTATTCTTTAGAAGCCCTTAGTCTCCCACAAGGTCGATTGAGTGGAGTGTTGACTCCAAGGGTCGAACAAACTTTCAAAACCAGTCAAAGGCGAGTGGAACCCTTGGAGCATGAAGGTGCATCTTGAAGGGCATGTCACGTAATTAAAAACTTGAGTCAATAAGTCTTGGTGGCCTAGAAAACATTGAAATGATTTGACCTTGTTGGAATAAAATAATTAATTAAAACCGTAAATTATTAAATACAAATCCCAATAAAATTATAAGCCTAAGTCTAAGTCTAAATGTAATTAAAGGACTAAATGAATTATGACATAAGTTAAAATATTGGAGAATAATCAAACTCTAGGAAAAAGGGGAATAAAATCTAAAGATTGGATAAATTGCACATACGTGCATGAAATTAATAAACGGGATTTTTAAAATAGAAAGAAATAAAATATGAGAGAATATGTGTACACATAGAATAGTATCTAGAGTCAAGCTACCACTAGTCTAACTAGAAAAAGACTCATATTCCAACTATAACTAAGATCTAGTTAGGAGACACTCATTAAATGAGATTTTGGGGAGCAAAGGGACAACCAAGAGCAAAAATAGGAACACATTGGGGAATATGAGGGAATTTTTATTTTAAAATAAAATAAAAATGATAATTACTTATGCAACTTTGGGAGAGTGTGAAAAGTGTGTGGGTGAATAATCATAATTAATTTAAACTAAAAAGTTAATTATTTGTGCATGAGGACATGTGTCAGTGAGGAAATTTCTATAAAACAAATGGGGAAGAAGGAAAAGGGGGCTTATTTATTCTTGGTAAGGTTATGCTGCCAAAATTGTTTTGACTGTGTTTTACTTGTGAGAGTTGGGATACCAAGCTTGTAGAGAGAGTGGAAGCTCTACCTTGTGAGGCAAGACTTTGAGCTATTGTTTTTTTGGTTTGAGTGTGTGGCCCCTTTGCAGCTTGGGGGGCTAAGGGGGAAGAAGGGTACCCCTAACATTGGCTGGGAGGTACCGATGAAGTCTTGTGGATTAGTAGGAAAAAAGAAAAGGATTTTGCGCAAGGAAAGGATTGAAGATCATCAGATACAAACATCCTGGTTTACGATATTGATTTATTTGTAATTTATTGTTAATCTCGAAATTGGAATTGAAGGATATGGAATAAAGTTGATTAGCGAGATAGATTTTTATGTTATGTATATGAAAATTTTGATGTTAAGAGATCGATTGTTATATTTGTACTCGATCCTCAAATTTTTTTTAGTGACATCAAAATTTGTTAGTAGGTACATAAGGAGCTTACTGGATATTGTTGATTTATTTTATAATGCAACAAATAGTTAGACATCTTGAACTATGTAGAAATCTTGCTTAGGATAATGTAAATAATCTTATGAATTTCTTATTGTATGTATTATCCAGTCATCTCAACTAAGGTTTTCATTCCTATCACCTGAATTATTGGTTAATGTCATGTTCAGTTCAATTGATATTATTTGTTGTTTAGAAATTCGTGGTCGTTGAATTATCCCGCTGTTGTATGACATTATTGGAATTTAATCAAATGCTTGATAGCGTAGGATTTATTTTTGGTAAAAGAAAAGTAATTTCCTTGTTATATGTGTTATCCAATAAAGGTTGTATGATTCTTTTTAAGTCGCATTCGTATGTAAGTGTGTTACAGTCTATTATATTATCATAATGGTTGTTCTTCAGTTATTTTCTTCCATGAGTCAATTGTCCAAGTAGTGCCCAATTTATCTCTTCCTCCTTTCTCATCTTCCGCTTTCATACTTCCAGTGAAATGTTTCAAATTAAATATCAGGTGATGCTCTTATAGTGTTGTCATAAATCATAGAGGCTTCGAATTTTAATTGTACATGACCTGTTCAATTCAATTCTCTCCATTCGGGAAAGAGAATAAATTCGTTATTCTCTTTCTTCCAACAATTTACAGAACATAGAGGAATTTGAGGAATCCATAATCGATCTTCTGTGTCGATGGAATTGGACCCTTTTCTTTATTTTAATATTTGTAAATTAATATTATGGTTTCTCCTTAACTAATTGTATTGGGTATTCACTGTACAACGCAATCGTTTTAATCATATATGCCTAGATATCTCTTTTATTGTTAATTACTTAAAAGCTTAAATTCTTTTATCGCTCAAACTAAACTTCTCTGTTAATAACAAATATTTTGTTATTGAACCCTTCGATATAGACTTCCATCATTCAGAAAACTTTCTAGTCATGTCAGATTACACTTATCCTCGTTATTCTACTTCCACTCCCTTGAGTGTTATCTACCGACACTCATTTTTTAAAAAGAGTCGTTATGGTATTTCTTGTTTATTTCTCTTAATGTATAATGTATATAGTTAATGAGAAAAATATTATGTATGATTTTTTTCCACATCTTATTAAATGGTTATCTCTTATTGTAAATACATATACATACATAAATTATATATATTTCTTGAAGGTAGTTTGTAAATTGTATAGAAATGGTAGTTTTCACATCAATTATTTATACTAGTAACCCAATTTAAGTGTTTGAAAATCCTCAAAACATTAATTAAATCGATAAATAATTCAAGATCGATTTTCGACATAATTAATCTTGCGTTAATCATGCCATGCAAAGAGAAGATAGATAAACTGACCAATCTTTCTTAACCTTGTTAATCAAGATTTAATGTCACATTTTAATACGTTATTGTTGTCAAATAGATTCGACATAGGTAAATTATTACTTTTATATGTTGAGTGTTACTTTGGTTAACTAAATTAATAAATGCATAATTTTTACTCTTAAATTGTACCATCGATTTCTGCTCATCTTGTAAATTTTATAAGTGGAACAATACACTCTCAACCTTTTGTTTTTGATGTGAATCTTTTTAAAAAGGTGGTTCATTACTTTGGAATGTAAATTATTTTGCTCATCTTGTTTGTATCGTTCACAAGATAGGAATGGAATTAGAATTTTACATTGATATTTTTATTATTTTACTAAATTGTATATCAAAGGTTGTAATGCAGTTTAACAAGTCATTATAATAAAGGACTTTTGCTTCTAGCATCGTATACACATAATATTTGATGAATAAGATAAAATAGGGTTATTATAATACTCCTTGGAGTTGTGTAAGTTTTGAAAAGGTTGATGGTTAAAGTATTATCGCCATCCTAGCTATTTTACTTGGACTTAGAAAAAAATCTAATGGCGTAGAAACAAAATAATGTTGCCCATGGGTATGCGTTACTTATAATTATATATTAATTGAAATTTCATTTTATTACTTCGTAGTGTTGCTTACTTTTGTATTGTGAAAGATCAATGTTACATAACTTGCGCTATGATCAAGAATATTATTGTTACCTTAGTCATAAGTCTAGAAATGAATTTGGTTATGGGAATATATATCTCCTTGTTCTTCAGAACAATTGCCAATCCTGAGACCTTAAATGGTAAAAATCAATCGGAAGAATCCTAGACTTGAGCGTTGATTATGTGTCTTGGAGGTCCTAACCTTGCGGGATATGTTGGGCAGGTAGACACCTTTGTTATCGTAATGTGACATAATTGATCTTTTAGTATCACAATTTTGTAGTTGATTCTTGCAATAACATGTTGTAGATGAGAATAGATGAGTAATTACTTATGTATGTTTTAGATGTTACTTGTTATAATTGTTGATGTCTAAAAAAAATAAATTGTTTACCACTATTCTTCTCACTTACGTTGATGTCGTAACGAAGGGACGTTACACAATATATTCCAGGTTGTTGTGTGAAACCCCTTGCAACTAACCTTTCCTTGTGCTTCTGCACATTTCCATCTGCATCTTGCTTGGTTTTATAAATCCATTTGAAACTTATCACATCTTTGTATTCAAGTACATCTACCAATTTCCATGTCTGATTATTCTCTATGCATTTAATTTATTCACCCATGGCTTGTTCCCATAAATCGTCTTTGACAACTTCTTCAAAAGTTAGGGGATCATCTATTTGTGAAAACAGAGAAAAAACTGAAAATGAATTTGTTGTGTTAACATTATAGATGTCGTGTATACTTCTTGTCTTCCTTGGTAACATACTTGATAATGTTGGATTTGGAGATGTAGAACTGCTTGGATTGCTTATTGGAGTTTCATGCACTCTTGGTGTGGACTGCACACTTACAGATCTCATTGGAGTAGTTTGAGATGGGATTTGTGTCACAGTTCTAAGAGTGGAAGGAACTGCACTCTAACTTATGTTTGGTGTTTGAACCACTTCATCCTCCATATTATCATGCCCAATAGAATCAATAATTCTAACTTCCCTTTCTATGCTTCCATCCCATGCTTCATTTTCCACAAATTGAACATCACGAATGATTATAACTTTCCTTGCAATAGGATCATACAATTTGTATGCTTTTGTATCTTCAGAATACCCAACAAATATACATTTTTGTCCTTTATTATCTAGCTTCTTTCTCATCTCATCTGGAACATGTGCGTATGTGATGCAACCAAAAACTTTTAAGTGCACAACATTATGCTTCATACATGTCCAGGCTTCTTGAGGAACCTTGTTTTTCACACTCTTTGTCCGACACATGTTCATGATGTATACCGTAGTTTATACTCCCTTAGCCCAATACTCATTTGACAAATTTTTGGATGCCAACATATTGCGCGCCATTTCCATGATGGTTCAATTCTTCGCCTTTGCGACGCCATTCTGTAGTGGTTTATATCACGCAATAAATTGCTTGTAAATGCCATGAAATTTACAAAATTTCTGGAACTCTTTTGACACATATTCACCACCTCTGTCAGTTCTTATAAACTTGATGTAATAACCACTTTGCTTCTCCACAAGTGACTTGAATTGTTGAAAACAACCAAATGCATCAGATTTGTTTTTTAGAAAATAAATCCATGTTTTTCTTGAGAAATCATCAATAAATGTAAGAAAATAGGTGTTGCCTCCAATAGATGGTGTTTTCATTGGTCCAAAGATATCTGAATGTACAATTTACAGTGGAGCTTTTTCTCTATATGACTTGCCAACTGGAAATGACTCTCTATGTTGCTTTCCAAAGATGCAACCTTCACATACTATTTCTGGTCTTTCAATTAATGGAAATAATTTCACCATATCCTTTGTATGTAGTAGCTTCAGACCTCCAAATTTTAAATTTCCAAATATGAAATTCCATAGCCAGGATTCATCCTGCACTTCATATTCAAATGTTTCCTGCAAATCTTCACCATTGTCTTCTTCTTTCTTGAAACTGCGCGCACTACATTTTTCTTCTTTAGAACAACATGTGCTTACTTCTTCACTTTCTTCTTTGAATGTAGTGTCAGAGTGCACATATTTTTCTTTATAGACATCTTGCAATGTTTTCCTTTTCATGGCTGGTTTTAATGTCAATGGAAACATTTTGTTGCTTGTCATTTGAATTCTTGCAATACGTTGTTTGCTTGGATATCTGTCCATAATCACACAACGATTATCTTCCTTGTAGATTCTATATCCTTTTTATAATAGTTGTCTTGTGCTCATCAAATTATGTTTTAGGACATAAACATAATATACATCAGGCATAACTTTTTTCTCCCCCTGTTTAGTTAGAATGTTAATACTTCCTTTACCTAAGACAATGACTTGGATATTGGTTCCAAGTGTAACTTTGGTTTGGATTGACTTATCCAAACTAGAAAACAATTATAAGTTTCCTGTCATGTGGTTACTATAGCCTAAGTCTAAATACCATATGTCACATGGAATTTCTTGAGCAATATTGCATTCAACTAGTGAAATTATAGGAATTTATTCAATGCACCATAAACATAGGACTGGAGGGAGTATTTTCGTTGTGTGACTGATCTTGACCTTGCTTGTTCTTATTATATTATCTCTTCTTGAATTCATATGCACAATGTCCATACTTTTTTAGTAATGGCACCAAATCTTTGATTTATCAAATATCTGATTACTTGACTGACTATTATTTGGATTTTGACCTCTTCCACCAATATTTACATGACTGCTATTGCGTCCTCCTCTAGTAGGAATCCTTCCTCTACCTCTAGAGTTAGCTCTCTTCCTTCCTCTTCAATGGATTATAAATGATTGTGCAGAAAATGCATTTTATAGTGATATATTTGATCTATTTAATATGTGTTCATGATTTATGAGGAAGGCTTGCAACTCATCTAGACTAAACTGACTCAAGTCTTTGTTCTCTTCCAAATTCACAAAAAGAGAATCAAACTTAGGAGGAAGACTCCTAAGTTATCTTCTCAACAACCTTCCCATCCTCTATGATTTCTCCATGAGACTTAATCTAATTTATCAGGCCAACAACATGGGTATAAAAGGAATCTATTGAATCTGAGTCCTTCATTGACAAAGTTTCAAAATATCTTCTAAGAATTTGTAGTTTTTAAGTCTTGACTTTGTCCATACCTTGATAAGAGATTTGTAGTATGTTGCATGCTTCCTTGTCTTGCTTTGTTGATGCAACTCTTGGGAGTATGCTCTCATGCATGGATTGATGTATGTAAAACATTTCCTTTCCATC
>JASDQU010374383.1:90152-104758 GCA_032191745.1 Picea mariana | reverse complement strand
ATAAAATCAATAATCGGCTCATTACGAACCAGCTTTATGAGGCAAGTACACATAAATTAACCATTATATCACGTAGTATTTATGTAGTAAAAATAATGTTTAGAAGTAGATTTTTCAAACCTAGTTAACACTTAAAATGTGTATATCTATTGAAAATGGTCACATTTAATAGTTATTAAATAGCTTTTTAGTGTTTAATCAGTTTTGTATGGACAAGATTAAATATTGATGGAATATTCTTAGTCGTCCCAATAAATCAATGGTTGTGATTTCAACCATTAACTTTCTCACTATTATAAAGACATCCATTTACATGTTTATTTTTTTACTTTTACTTGTAAATCAATGGTTGTGATTTTAACCACTAACTTTCTCACTATTATAAATGCATCCATTAACATGTTTATTTTTTTACTTTTACTTGAACCTATTTAAAATTTACTATAGTGACTAGCTGATTGCCACATCTAAGTGATTAACAAAGATTAAGGTTTTATTACAGAGTGGAGAGATGTGAATCGGCTTTTCATTTTCTGGCAAGCCAAAACCTTTAGGCATTCACCAACAACAAGTTTACGGCTGTGCTAGTTATAGACATCTAAAAACACATGTGATACTGTGTAGAATTCTGAATCAGCGAGATTTTTTAATTTTATTTTACATATAAGGATGGGAAGACAGAGCAACAAACAATGCACCAATTTAGGTTATAATTCATTTCGTTCACAATCTAGGTTAAGATTCATTTCGTTCACAATCCCAGCAATCAGAACCCTAAGGCAAAAAGTTTAGATCGGTCGATTATTTGCTCTCTCTACAGCAGGAAAATGACAAGAAAAAATTGCTTTTTGATTTCGAAAGTAAAAATTGATTATGTTTTCGTTATTTGGCACAGGTGAGAGCAGACGAATACGCTTCAGTGAAGGTTCCAAAGAAGAAAATTTCATTTGGGTCTTGCAAATACATGTTCGTTGTGGTTTTAGTTAACATTGCAGCGATTGCATGCCTTGTTATTCTTATTCAACTCTTCTCAGACTGGCGAGGAGGTGATATGGACTTCCAAAAATCCTTGAGGTAAACTAATTAGAAGTATATATTGATCTCATTACAGGTTGGCTTTCTGAAACTAATTAGTTGTTTCTGATGAAAAGATTGAACTTATCTATTGCTAGCAGAATCGGAGGTTTTGCAGACAGAGTGCTGCGGGAGGCCAAGTTCGGATCCGTTGCCGATGTTCTTCATTTGAAAAATACTGAACCCTAGGGATCTGTGGCGGTTGTGTTTTTGGATTCCTGCTGGATTTGTAATAACAGATAAATTGATCGGAACAAGAATCAATACGAGTGGATTGGGACACGTAATGTAGATCGTCTTTTTAATAAACTGTTTGGAAAGCGAGAGAATCTAAATATGTTTATGTGGATTGTTTTCGATAATGAATAATTCTTTAGTCCCTCCTGCTGCGGCTGAGGACTGTTTGGATCTTATTTTCAATGTATCTGAACTTTTTTAACCAAAGTTTTATAATGTTCAGATAAAAATTGATATTAACCCAAAAATAACTTTTTCCTATTCTCTAAAAACAACTTTTTGTGGCCATGTTCTATCGATTTGAATAATTTAACTTGTACTTGTTGTAATGAGAATGAAAGACCATTTTTGAAAAAAAATAACAATTTTCAAGGGGAAGCAAGAGGAGCAACTGGGAAGTTAGTTCTTCCTTTTTCTTTTTTTTTTGATTTTTTTTCTATAAGATATAAATATTGATAAGAAATCTATATTATTGTGAAACAAAAACATTATAGCATATATGAAGATTAATAAGAAAATCTATATTCTTGTGAAACAAAACATTACAATAATAGATAATAGATAAGAAAATTAATAATAAAATTATATTCATTATCTTATTATTTTGTTATAATGTTATAAGTAATAATAAAATTGTATATTTTATGATATTTTATTTTATTTTATTTTATTTTTATAAAATATAAATATTGATACAAAATTTATATTATTGTGAAACAAAAACATTATCTCAGATATGAAGATTAATAAGAAAATCTATATTCTTGTGAAACAAAACATTATAGGAAAAATAACAAAAAAATTATATTCATTATCTTGTTATAATGTTATAAGTAATAATAAAATTATATATTTTATAGTATTTGTTATAAATTTTCAGGTTTTTTATGTTGTAAATTTTTAATCCATTATAAATGTAAATAAAATATAAAATTATATTTTTACAATGTATATTTGAGTTTTTGTTTAAATGAATATAAAATTATATGAAAGATAATATACATTATTATTTGTGTAATATTTTATTGTTATGGTTTAGTTTAAAATTTTATTGTAATTGGAAGTTGTATACATTAGAGATAATATTTATGAAAATTTTATTGTAATTGGAAATTGTATAAATTAGAAATAATATTTATGATGTTTTTAAGTATTTCTCATATGTTATGTATGTTAATGCAAGGCAAAGTATTTATAATATATTGTTTTTCAAAATGTTATTTTCTTTTTACAGTAGTTTGTAGGATATACTTCAACCAATGGAGCATTTGTAAGGAGTTGGTTACTTTTATTTTGAATTTTGATGTGTTTTTTCTTTTATTACTCCAAAGATTTTAGCAAACAAGTTGCATATTATGAACTCAAATGGGTAATGAATTTTTAATATCCTCAACATGTATGTTATTTGTTTCACATTGAAATGCATTGCTTTTACAAAATGTACTAAATCTTACATGAATGTGTATCATTCTCATACTTTACCTTTGGTGTTGAAGTGATCAAATAAGTATTAACTATTGTGAGTATGTATGCTACTTGCTTCACATTGAAACACATTGTTGTTACAAAATGTACTAAATATTACATAAATGTGTATTATTAGCATACTTTACCTTTGATGTTGAAGTGATCAATTTCTTAAAATTGAGCAGTGCTTCATTTTTTGTGTTTAAAGTGGCTATGAATATGGATTTGACCATATTTTTGAACTTATGTTTGATTGAATTGAAGCCAACCAAGAAACAAATCTTGGAAACAGATAAAGATGCAATTCAATAACATGTACTAGTACTTATTATTTTTAAGAAAAAAAATGCAAATAAATTTTTCTCGTAATTTAACAATTATAAATAACTTTGAACTAAGTATTTCCTTCCTTGTATTTTCTACATTATCATATTTGATTTCTTAGACATATTATGGTTCTATCTAACCTATTTTGACAAGTGATTGGAAAAAGTGACAAATACACTAATTGCTAAAGTATAATTTTAAAAAGTAGTTTTTCTTGTAAAAATGTTATTGTTAATTTTGATTCAAATCTATACTCTTTTCAAATAAACAATATTTTATAAATATTGTACTTGATTCATTCATGCAAGAATTGAACCTTGCCCAAGGGTGAAAAACTCTTTCCACCATTAGATCCAACTTCTTTGGGCTTTGTTCATATAAGTTAATGCCGCTCTCATTTACCCTTTTATTATGTGATTTCTCAATGAATGAGAAGTCATAATGATAAACTTTTCCAAGTTTGGAGCTATTCAAATCTTGAATTGTTTCATAGTTCTTTAAATGATTAAATGTGGAAAATTATTTGATTGCATTAAATGTATTTTTTTTTTATCAATTAATATTCAATACAAGCTAATAATAGACATTTATTAAATATTTTCTCTCTCTTTCTCTCATATATATATATAATTTCAACATAAAAATAATAATTAAATTCATAAAATATATTTGAAATGCAATAAATAACAATGCTTTAGATATTAACAATTTTTTTATGAATTTTTTTATAAAACACAATTCCATAAACCAAAAATATTAATATTCCACAATATTAATGCTTTGAATGTTAACAAGTCAATATAAGATTATTTTGTTATTATAAGAATTTAACCAGTATTTATTCATAAACAAAAAAAAATCAAATTATTTATAAAAATAATTTTATAAACAAATATTTATTCATAATATAAAGAAAATAACATAAAATATAAATATATTAATTATTATTATAGTACATATTAACAAAATAACATTCAAAATAAAAACTCAATAAAACATATTAACTTTTTTAATATTTCACAAAATTACAATAATCTTATAACTACAATAATAATAAAACGCTAAAGCATTAACTAATCAAATTTTTCTCTTTATAAAAACTATATATATGAAAGTTACTAAACAAATAAGCTTATTATAAGTATGGAGAACTAGTATTTTTTTACCACATATTAAAAAACCACCAATAAATAAACTTTTTTTACCACCATATAAAAAAACCACTAATAAGTTATAAACTTATTGTAAATATCCATTACTTTGAAATGGTCATCTTGATTAATCAAAAAGTACAAAATGATATTTTTTATCATTTAAAATAAATACAAAATGGGATTTTTTATCATTTAAAATAAATACATTAATAAAAGTTACAAAATGGAATTTTTTATCATTTAAAATAAATACATTAATCAACTTACTATGAATATAAACATGTATGAACATGATCATTTTTTTTTATCAAAGGATAAAAACCCTATAACATTTATCCAAGGGTTTTCATTTAGGAATTTCTCTTGTATGCAATATTTATTTGGCACACTTGCTATCAACATGTATTACTTTTACATGATCATTTTTAATCAAATGATAAAACCCCTACAACATTTATCCAAGGGTTTTCATTTAGGAATTCCGCTTGTATGCAATATTATATGTTCGTATTTATTTGTCACTTGATCCTTACATGGCATTAGCATTTATCTACTTGAGATCCTATCACTTGCCTTATTTATTTTTAATTTGTTGACACATATAAGATTTATCTATTTATGTTAAATTGTTTATCTATTTTTTAATTAATTTGAAATTGTTTTATCTTAGTTTGATGAGTTAGTTTTAGTAGTTGATTGTTGCCAATTAGCAAAAAGAGGTAAGTTTCTAGATTAATTGTCTATATAAATGTAAATATTTCCCAAATTATTTATTTTTAATTTGTTGACACATATAACATTTTTATTATGGTTGAGTGTTGCCAATCATAAACATGAGTGTTTTGACTCTATAAATTTAAATATTGTTGAACCTCATTCAATATTCTCACCAGGTTAAATTTCCCAAATTGCAACCATAATAAAATGCCTTGATCATCTACCTTCTACATGATATTGCCGAAATTTATCTTAAAAAGTTTTTCCTGGGAAAGCACTCCATGGGATGAATGATTTATACAGTCCACGATATTTTCAATAACAATTTTTAAATACCAATCTATTATGGCTTTTATTGCCTACATAATTATCTCTCAAACATTCAACACACCCAAATAGTGAGCTTTTCAATTCACTCATTCAATCGTTATTCTCGGGTCTACAACGCACAGACAAACTCTGTGCAACGCAGTTGTAAAGACCGCGTAGTGAAATTCTTCGTCGTTGAACTCTTAGACTTACTGGGAAGTGTCAATACTATGTTGTAAACTGTGCACTGTGATGATAACACTTAGAAAAACAAATTTGGTCATAAAATAAACTCTATGCTATTCTTAGCATATGAACTCACAAGCACAACATAACTCAGAAATATTCATGAATATGTCAACAACAAAATATATATATTATATAATTTCAACTTGATGTTGTGCACAATTGTAGAATACAAAACTATGTTGAGCTTCGGCTCCAACAACTTCTGCAAACTTACAAAAACCAGAGCTTGTGCTCTCAGACTTCTTTGACTCCTCACGCAATCGTTGCTTCTTCTAAATATCAACTAGCACACTCTGTGTTCCTCTACTTCGACTACCTACAGACTCAGACATATAAATACTAAGACTGAGACTTCCTGTAGAATTTAACCGACTTAACATTTAAGACAACAATAAATTCAATTGACTCATTAATAGTGCTCCTACTAACACTCCTACTTGTTGTGTTTGAATGAATAACGTCCCTACTTTCCCGTGAAAGACAGAGTCGATGTAAGTGTAAAGCTCATGACTTATAATTAATGTTTCCAACACTCCCCATAATTATAAGTAGGTGGGATTACAAGACACACAAAAATTTAAAACAAAATTTAAATTGACATGTACTGTCAAACACCTATTAATGCGTCAATTCCTAGACAACTTCACAGTGTCTGAATTGCATCCCTTGCCAAAGCTTTTGTAAATATATCTGCAATTTGTTCTTTAGACCTGCAAAATTCTAAGAAAAATTATTTGTTATTCACCAATTCTTTGATAAATTGATACCTTGTATCAATGTTCTTGGTTTTCTTGTGAAACACATGATTATTGGATAACATGATGGAGGATTTTTTTTCACAAAACATTGTAGTTGGTTCTTTTTGTTCCTGCAACAAATATTTTAACATTCTTCTCATCCAAACTACTTTACAATTTGCGCTTGTAGTTGAGTCGTACTCAATTTCAGCTGAAGAAAGAGTCACAATGGGATGCTTCCTTGATTCCCATGACATTGTACCTGTTCCAAAATGAAAAGTGTACCCAGAGGTACTTTTATTGTCATCTATGTTGCCTCCAAAATCATTGTTTTGAAGTAGAATACATAATGCCAAAGTTTTTTGTTCCATTCACATATCTCAAAATTATTTTTCCTGCCTTCCAATGGGATTATTTTGGAGTTTCCATGAACCTTGAAATCATGATCACTCCATACATAATATCAGGCCCTTTTTCTATCAAATACATAAGGCTTCCTACCAACCTTTTAAATAGAGTGGGATCCACTTTAGATCCTTCATCTTCCTTTCTTAACTTCAATCCTATTATGACAGTTGTTGGGGATGCTTTGGAATTTATCATGCTGAATCTTTTCAGAATTTCATGTACATATTTAGATTGAAAAATAAATATACTAGATTTGGACTGGTGAACTTCAATACCCGGAAAATATCTCATAAACTCCAAATAATTCATTTCAAACTCATCCTTGATGACTAACTTAAATTCTTCTATGCCAAAATCACCTGTAAAAATAAAATCATCTACATATAAGTAAACAATTAACATATTACCTTGTTGATTGGCTTTGATATACTGTGTTGGCTCATGATCACTTCTTTGAAATCCATTTTGAGTGAGATATGAATCTATGTGACTGTACCAAGCTCTGGGAGCTTGCTTTAATCCATACAGTTCCTTCTTCAATCTATATACTTTGTTTTCTTGTCCTGGAATCTCATAGCCTTGTGTTGTTCCACTCATACTTCTTCTTCTAAATGACCATAAAAAAATGTTGACTTTACATTCATTTGATAAACATGACATTTATTCTGCGCAACAATGGCCAACACAGTTCTGATTGTGTCCATGTGTGCGACTGACACAAATGTTTAATTGAAATATGTAACATCCTACTCTACCGAGCACACTTTCATTGAGTTATTCTTTGAGGAAAATTGCATGCAAGTGATCCGGTTATGGGACATTGTGATTTCATTTTGATTATGGATTATACATGATGATGATAACATGTTGTGACTTTTTATTATTTGATGTATATTTATTGGAAGATGGTATTGATGAGTTTTCCTGAGTGTGCATGATACATGACAGGTTATGGATGTTGATGGCATCAATGGATTTCCTTGGACTCCAAATTGAGTCAGGGAGTGAATTGTATTTTGATTGAATATTTCATTTTACACACTCGTGACATGATTTATGTATATGGATTATTGACATGAGTTTTATCAGTGGATGTAGGCTTGAAGATGCTTGCTAATCTGACTCACATAAGGAGTAGAGGGGCCATGCACATAAACCATACATTGAGGGAGAGGTGTGGTAGCGTCCCTATCAAAACCTTCTAGCACTTTCGTTGTGGTATGAACTCTAGGTTAATAATTACCTAGTTCGAGAGGTCCACGATGTCGTTAGCGCGTAATGATACAGTCGCTCACGAAGATTTTAAGGAGCGCGCAATAAGTCAAATTCCTTATTCCTTAGAAGCCCTTAGTCTCCCACAAGGTCGACTGAGTGGAGTGTTGACTCCAAGGGTCAGACAAACTTTCAAAACTAGTAAAAGGCGAGTGGAACCCTTGGAGCATGAAGGTGCGTCTTGAAGGGCACATCGCGTAATTAAAAACTTGAGTCAATAAGTCTTGGTGGCCTAGAAAACATTGAAATGATTTGACCTTGTTGGAATAAAATAATTAATTAAAACCGTAAATTATTAAATATAAATCCCAATTAAATTATAAGCCTAAGTCTAAGACTAAGTCAAAATGTAATTAAAGGACTAAATGAATTATGACATAAGTTAAAATATTGGAGAATAATCAAACCCTAGGAAAAAGGAGAATAAAATCTAAAGATTGGATAAATTGCACATGCGTGCATGAAATTAATAAAATGGATTTTTAAAATAGAAAGAAATAAAATATGAGAGAATATGTATACACATAGAATAGTATCTAGAGTCAAGCAACCACTAGTCTAACTAGAAGAAGACTCCTATTCAAACTATAACTAAGATCTAGTTAGGAGACACTCATTAAATGAGATTTTGGGGAACAAAGGGACAACCAAGAGCAAAAATAGGAACACATTGGGGAATATGAGGGAATTTTTCTTTTAAAATAAAATAAAAATGATAATTACTTATGCAACTTTGGGAGAGTGTGACAAGTGTGTGGGTGAATAATCATAATTAAGTTAATCTAAAAAGTTAATTATTTGTGCATGAGGACATGTGTCAGTGAGGAAATTTCTATAAAACAAATGGGGAAGAAGGAAAATGGGGCTTACTTATTCTTGGTAAGGTTATGCTGCAAATTTTTTTTTGACTGTGTTTTACTTGTGAGAGTTGGGATACCAAGCTTGTAGAGAGAGTGGAAGCTCTACCTTGCGAGGCAAGACTTGGAGCTATTGTTTTTTTGGTTTATGTGTGGGGCCCCTTTGCAGCTTGGGGGGCTAAGGGGGAAGAAGAGTACCCCTAACATTGGTTGGGAGGTACCAATGAAGTCTTGTGGATTAGTAGGAAAAAAGGAAAGGATTTTGCTTAAGGAAAGGATTGAAGATCATCAGATACAAACATCCTGGTTTACGTTATTGATTTATTTGTAATTTATTGTTAATCTCGAAATTGGAATTGAAGGATATGGAATAAGGTTGATTAGCGAGATAGATTTTTATGTTATGTATATGAAAATTTTGATGTTAAGAGATCGATTGTTATATTTGTACTCGATCCTCAAATTTTTTTTAGTGACATCAAAATTTGTTAGTAGGTACATAAGGAGCTTACTGGATATTGTTGATTTATTTTATAATGCAACAAATAGTTAGACATCTTGAACTATGTAGAAATCTTGCTTAGGATAATGTAAATAATCTTATGAATTTCTTATTGTATGTATTATCCAGTCATCTCAACTAAGGTTTTCATTCCTATCACCTGAATTATTGGTTAATGTCATGTTCAGTTCAATTGATATTATTTGTTGTTTAGAAATTCGTGGTCGTTGAATTATCCCGCTGTTGTATGACATTATTGGAATTTAATCAAATGCTTGATAGCGTAGGATTTATTTTTGGTAAAAGAAAAGTAATTTCCTTGTTATATGTGTTATCCAATAAAGGTTGTATGATTCTTTTTAAGTCGCATTCGTATGTAAGTGTGTTACAGTCTATTATATTATCATAATGGTTGTTCTTCAGTTATTTTCTTCCATGAGTCAATTGTCCAAGTAGTGCCCAATTTATCTCTTCCTCCTTTCTCATCTTCCGCTTTCATACTTCCAGTGAAATGTTTCAAATTAAATATCAGGTGATGCTCTTATAGTGTTGTCATAAATCATAGAGGCTTCGAATTTTAATTGTACATGACCTGTTCAATTCAATTCTCTCCATTCGGGAAAGAGAATAAATTCGTTATTCTCTTTCTTCCAACAATTTACAGAACATAGAGGAATTTGAGGAATCCATAATCGATCTTCTGTGTCGATGGAATTGGACCCTTTTCTTTATTTTAATATTTGTAAATTAATATTATGGTTTCTCCTTAACTAATTGTATTGGGTATTCACTGTACAACGCAATCGTTTTAATCATATATGCCTAGATATCTCTTTTATTGTTAATTACTTAAAAGCTTAAATTCTTTTATCGCTCAAACTAAACTTCTCTGTTAATAACAAATATTTTGTTATTGAACCCTTCGATATAGACTTCCATCATTCAGAAAACTTTCTAGTCATGTCAGATTACACTTATCCTCGTTATTCTACTTCCACTCCCTTGAGTGTTATCTACCGACACTCATTTTTTAAAAAGAGTCGTTATGGTATTTCTTGTTTATTTCTCTTAATGTATAATGTATATAGTTAATGAGAAAAATATTATGTATGATTTTTTTCCACATCTTATTAAATGGTTATCTCTTATTGTAAATACATATACATACATAAATTATATATATTTCTTGAAGGTAGTTTGTAAATTGTATAGAAATGGTAGTTTTCACATCAATTATTTATACTAGTAACCCAATTTAAGTGTTTGAAAATCCTCAAAACATTAATTAAATCGATAAATAATTCAAGATCGATTTTCGACATAATTAATCTTGCGTTAATCATGCCATGCAAAGAGAAGATAGATAAACTGACCAATCTTTCTTAACCTTGTTAATCAAGATTTAATGTCACATTTTAATACGTTATTGTTGTCAAATAGATTCGACATAGGTAAATTATTACTTTTATATGTTGAGTGTTACTTTGGTTAACTAAATTAATAAATGCATAATTTTTACTCTTAAATTGTACCATCGATTTCTGCTCATCTTGTAAATTTTATAAGTGGAACAATACACTCTCAACCTTTTGTTTTTGATGTGAATCTTTTTAAAAAGGTGGTTCATTACTTTGGAATGTAAATTATTTTGCTCATCTTGTTTGTATCGTTCACAAGATAGGAATGGAATTAGAATTTTACATTGATATTTTTATTATTTTACTAAATTGTATATCAAAGGTTGTAATGCAGTTTAACAAGTCATTATAATAAAGGACTTTTGCTTCTAGCATCGTATACACATAATATTTGATGAATAAGATAAAATAGGGTTATTATAATACTCCTTGGAGTTGTGTAAGTTTTGAAAAGGTTGATGGTTAAAGTATTATCGCCATCCTAGCTATTTTACTTGGACTTAGAAAAAAATCTAATGGCGTAGAAACAAAATAATGTTGCCCATGGGTATGCGTTACTTATAATTATATATTAATTGAAATTTCATTTTATTACTTCGTAGTGTTGCTTACTTTTGTATTGTGAAAGATCAATGTTACATAACTTGCGCTATGATCAAGAATATTATTGTTACCTTAGTCATAAGTCTAGAAATGAATTTGGTTATGGGAATATATATCTCCTTGTTCTTCAGAACAATTGCCAATCCTGAGACCTTAAATGGTAAAAATCAATCGGAAGAATCCTAGACTTGAGCGTTGATTATGTGTCTTGGAGGTCCTAACCTTGCGGGATATGTTGGGCAGGTAGACACCTTTGTTATCGTAATGTGACATAATTGATCTTTTAGTATCACAATTTTGTAGTTGATTCTTGCAATAACATGTTGTAGATGAGAATAGATGAGTAATTACTTATGTATGTTTTAGATGTTACTTGTTATAATTGTTGATGTCTAAAAAAAATAAATTGTTTACCACTATTCTTCTCACTTACGTTGATGTCGTAACGAAGGGACGTTACACAATATATTCCAGGTTGTTGTGTGAAACCCCTTGCAACTAACCTTTCCTTGTGCTTCTGCACATTTCCATCTGCATCTTGCTTGGTTTTATAAATCCATTTGAAACTTATCACATCTTTGTATTCAAGTACATCTACCAATTTCCATGTCTGATTATTCTCTATGCATTTAATTTATTCACCCATGGCTTGTTCCCATAAATCGTCTTTGACAACTTCTTCAAAAGTTAGGGGATCATCTATTTGTGAAAACAGAGAAAAAACTGAAAATGAATTTGTTGTGTTAACATTATAGATGTCGTGTATACTTCTTGTCTTCCTTGGTAACATACTTGATAATGTTGGATTTGGAGATGTAGAACTGCTTGGATTGCTTATTGGAGTTTCATGCACTCTTGGTGTGGACTGCACACTTACAGATCTCATTGGAGTAGTTTGAGATGGGATTTGTGTCACAGTTCTAAGAGTGGAAGGAACTGCACTCTAACTTATGTTTGGTGTTTGAACCACTTCATCCTCCATATTATCATGCCCAATAGAATCAATAATTCTAACTTCCCTTTCTATGCTTCCATCCCATGCTTCATTTTCCACAAATTGAACATCACGAATGATTATAACTTTCCTTGCAATAGGATCATACAATTTGTATGCTTTTGTATCTTCAGAATACCCAACAAATATACATTTTTGTCCTTTATTATCTAGCTTCTTTCTCATCTCATCTGGAACATGTGCGTATGTGATGCAACCAAAAACTTTTAAGTGCACAACATTATGCTTCATACATGTCCAGGCTTCTTGAGGAACCTTGTTTTTCACACTCTTTGTCCGACACATGTTCATGATGTATACCGTAGTTTATACTCCCTTAGCCCAATACTCATTTGACAAATTTTTGGATGCCAACATATTGCGCGCCATTTCCATGATGGTTCAATTCTTCGCCTTTGCGACGCCATTCTGTAGTGGTTTATATCACGCAATAAATTGCTTGTAAATGCCATGAAATTTACAAAATTTCTGGAACTCTTTTGACACATATTCACCACCTCTGTCAGTTCTTATAAACTTGATGTAATAACCACTTTGCTTCTCCACAAGTGACTTGAATTGTTGAAAACAACCAAATGCATCAGATTTGTTTTTTAGAAAATAAATCCATGTTTTTCTTGAGAAATCATCAATAAATGTAAGAAAATAGGTGTTGCCTCCAATAGATGGTGTTTTCATTGGTCCAAAGATATCTGAATGTACAATTTACAGTGGAGCTTTTTCTCTATATGACTTGCCAACTGGAAATGACTCTCTATGTTGCTTTCCAAAGATGCAACCTTCACATACTATTTCTGGTCTTTCAATTAATGGAAATAATTTCACCATATCCTTTGTATGTAGTAGCTTCAGACCTCCAAATTTTAAATTTCCAAATATGAAATTCCATAGCCAGGATTCATCCTGCACTTCATATTCAAATGTTTCCTGCAAATCTTCACCATTGTCTTCTTCTTTCTTGAAACTGCGCGCACTACATTTTTCTTCTTTAGAACAACATGTGCTTACTTCTTCACTTTCTTCTTTGAATGTAGTGTCAGAGTGCACATATTTTTCTTTATAGACATCTTGCAATGTTTTCCTTTTCATGGCTGGTTTTAATGTCAATGGAAACATTTTGTTGCTTGTCATTTGAATTCTTGCAATACGTTGTTTGCTTGGATATCTGTCCATAATCACACAACGATTATCTTCCTTGTAGATTCTATATCCTTTTTATAATAGTTGTCTTGTGCTCATCAAATTATGTTTTAGGACATAAACATAATATACATCAGGCATAACTTTTTTCTCCCCCTGTTTAGTTAGAATGTTAATACTTCCTTTACCTAAGACAATGACTTGGATATTGGTTCCAAGTGTAACTTTGGTTTGGATTGACTTATCCAAACTAGAAAACAATTATAAGTTTCCTGTCATGTGGTTACTATAGCCTAAGTCTAAATACCATATGTCACATGGAATTTCTTGAGCAATATTGCATTCAACTAGTGAAATTATAGGAATTTATTCAATGCACCATAAACATAGGACTGGAGGGAGTATTTTCGTTGTGTGACTGATCTTGACCTTGCTTGTTCTTATTATATTATCTCTTCTTGAATTCATATGCACAATGTCCATACTTTTTTAGTAATGGCACCAAATCTTTGATTTATCAAATATCTGATTACTTGACTGACTATTATTTGGATTTTGACCTCTTCCACCAATATTTACATGACTGCTATTGCGTCCTCCTCTAGTAGGAATCCTTCCTCTACCTCTAGAGTTAGCTCTCTTCCTTCCTCTTCAATGGATTATAAATGATTGTGCAGAAAATGCATTTTATAGTGATATATTTGATCTATTTAATATGTGTTCATGATTTATGAGGAAGGCTTGCAACTCATCTAGACTAAACTGACTCAAGTCTTTGTTCTCTTCCAAATTCACAAAAAGAGAATCAAACTTAGGAGGAAGACTCCTAAGTTATCTTCTCAACAACCTTCCCATCCTCTATGATTTCTCCATGAGACTTAATCTAATTTATCAGGCCAACAACATGGGTATAAAAGGAATCTATTGAATCTGAGTCCTTCATTGACAAAGTTTCAAAATATCTTCTAAGAATTTGTAGTTTTTAAGTCTTGACTTTGTCCATACCTTGATAAGAGATTTGTAGTATGTTGCATGCTTCCTTGTCTTGCTTTGTTGATGCAACTCTTGGGAGTATGCTCTCATGCATGGATTGATGTATGTAAAACATTTCCTTTCCATC
>JASDQU010374383.1:74885-90132 GCA_032191745.1 Picea mariana | reverse complement strand
GTTGATTAGCGAGATAGATTTTTATGTTATGTATATGAAAATTTTGATGTTAAGAGATCGATTGTTATATTTGTACTCGATCCTCAAATTTTTTTTAGTGACATCAAAATTTGTTAGTAGGTACATAAGGAGCTTACTGGATATTGTTGATTTATTTTATAATGCAACAAATAGTTAGACATCTTGAACTATGTAGAAATCTTGCTTAGGATAATGTAAATAATCTTATGAATTTCTTATTGTATGTATTATCCAGTCATCTCAACTAAGGTTTTCATTCCTATCACCTGAATTATTGGTTAATGTCATGTTCAGTTCAATTGATATTATTTGTTGTTTAGAAATTCGTGGTCGTTGAATTATCCCGCTGTTGTATGACATTATTGGAATTTAATCAAATGCTTGATAGCGTAGGATTTATTTTTGGTAAAAGAAAAGTAATTTCCTTGTTATATGTGTTATCCAATAAAGGTTGTATGATTCTTTTTAAGTCGCATTCGTATGTAAGTGTGTTACAGTCTATTATATTATCATAATGGTTGTTCTTCAGTTATTTTCTTCCATGAGTCAATTGTCCAAGTAGTGCCCAATTTATCTCTTCCTCCTTTCTCATCTTCCGCTTTCATACTTCCAGTGAAATGTTTCAAATTAAATATCAGGTGATGCTCTTATAGTGTTGTCATAAATCATAGAGGCTTCGAATTTTAATTGTACATGACCTGTTCAATTCAATTCTCTCCATTCGGGAAAGAGAATAAATTCGTTATTCTCTTTCTTCCAACAATTTACAGAACATAGAGGAATTTGAGGAATCCATAATCGATCTTCTGTGTCGATGGAATTGGACCCTTTTCTTTATTTTAATATTTGTAAATTAATATTATGGTTTCTCCTTAACTAATTGTATTGGGTATTCACTGTACAACGCAATCGTTTTAATCATATATGCCTAGATATCTCTTTTATTGTTAATTACTTAAAAGCTTAAATTCTTTTATCGCTCAAACTAAACTTCTCTGTTAATAACAAATATTTTGTTATTGAACCCTTCGATATAGACTTCCATCATTCAGAAAACTTTCTAGTCATGTCAGATTACACTTATCCTCGTTATTCTACTTCCACTCCCTTGAGTGTTATCTACCGACACTCATTTTTTAAAAAGAGTCGTTATGGTATTTCTTGTTTATTTCTCTTAATGTATAATGTATATAGTTAATGAGAAAAATATTATGTATGATTTTTTTCCACATCTTATTAAATGGTTATCTCTTATTGTAAATACATATACATACATAAATTATATATATTTCTTGAAGGTAGTTTGTAAATTGTATAGAAATGGTAGTTTTCACATCAATTATTTATACTAGTAACCCAATTTAAGTGTTTGAAAATCCTCAAAACATTAATTAAATCGATAAATAATTCAAGATCGATTTTCGACATAATTAATCTTGCGTTAATCATGCCATGCAAAGAGAAGATAGATAAACTGACCAATCTTTCTTAACCTTGTTAATCAAGATTTAATGTCACATTTTAATACGTTATTGTTGTCAAATAGATTCGACATAGGTAAATTATTACTTTTATATGTTGAGTGTTACTTTGGTTAACTAAATTAATAAATGCATAATTTTTACTCTTAAATTGTACCATCGATTTCTGCTCATCTTGTAAATTTTATAAGTGGAACAATACACTCTCAACCTTTTGTTTTTGATGTGAATCTTTTTAAAAAGGTGGTTCATTACTTTGGAATGTAAATTATTTTGCTCATCTTGTTTGTATCGTTCACAAGATAGGAATGGAATTAGAATTTTACATTGATATTTTTATTATTTTACTAAATTGTATATCAAAGGTTGTAATGCAGTTTAACAAGTCATTATAATAAAGGACTTTTGCTTCTAGCATCGTATACACATAATATTTGATGAATAAGATAAAATAGGGTTATTATAATACTCCTTGGAGTTGTGTAAGTTTTGAAAAGGTTGATGGTTAAAGTATTATCGCCATCCTAGCTATTTTACTTGGACTTAGAAAAAAATCTAATGGCGTAGAAACAAAATAATGTTGCCCATGGGTATGCGTTACTTATAATTATATATTAATTGAAATTTCATTTTATTACTTCGTAGTGTTGCTTACTTTTGTATTGTGAAAGATCAATGTTACATAACTTGCGCTATGATCAAGAATATTATTGTTACCTTAGTCATAAGTCTAGAAATGAATTTGGTTATGGGAATATATATCTCCTTGTTCTTCAGAACAATTGCCAATCCTGAGACCTTAAATGGTAAAAATCAATCGGAAGAATCCTAGACTTGAGCGTTGATTATGTGTCTTGGAGGTCCTAACCTTGCGGGATATGTTGGGCAGGTAGACACCTTTGTTATCGTAATGTGACATAATTGATCTTTTAGTATCACAATTTTGTAGTTGATTCTTGCAATAACATGTTGTAGATGAGAATAGATGAGTAATTACTTATGTATGTTTTAGATGTTACTTGTTATAATTGTTGATGTCTAAAAAAAATAAATTGTTTACCACTATTCTTCTCACTTACGTTGATGTCGTAACGAAGGGACGTTACACAATATATTCCAGGTTGTTGTGTGAAACCCCTTGCAACTAACCTTTCCTTGTGCTTCTGCACATTTCCATCTGCATCTTGCTTGGTTTTATAAATCCATTTGAAACTTATCACATCTTTGTATTCAAGTACATCTACCAATTTCCATGTCTGATTATTCTCTATGCATTTAATTTATTCACCCATGGCTTGTTCCCATAAATCGTCTTTGACAACTTCTTCAAAAGTTAGGGGATCATCTATTTGTGAAAACAGAGAAAAAACTGAAAATGAATTTGTTGTGTTAACATTATAGATGTCGTGTATACTTCTTGTCTTCCTTGGTAACATACTTGATAATGTTGGATTTGGAGATGTAGAACTGCTTGGATTGCTTATTGGAGTTTCATGCACTCTTGGTGTGGACTGCACACTTACAGATCTCATTGGAGTAGTTTGAGATGGGATTTGTGTCACAGTTCTAAGAGTGGAAGGAACTGCACTCTAACTTATGTTTGGTGTTTGAACCACTTCATCCTCCATATTATCATGCCCAATAGAATCAATAATTCTAACTTCCCTTTCTATGCTTCCATCCCATGCTTCATTTTCCACAAATTGAACATCACGAATGATTATAACTTTCCTTGCAATAGGATCATACAATTTGTATGCTTTTGTATCTTCAGAATACCCAACAAATATACATTTTTGTCCTTTATTATCTAGCTTCTTTCTCATCTCATCTGGAACATGTGCGTATGTGATGCAACCAAAAACTTTTAAGTGCACAACATTATGCTTCATACATGTCCAGGCTTCTTGAGGAACCTTGTTTTTCACACTCTTTGTCCGACACATGTTCATGATGTATACCGTAGTTTATACTCCCTTAGCCCAATACTCATTTGACAAATTTTTGGATGCCAACATATTGCGCGCCATTTCCATGATGGTTCAATTCTTCGCCTTTGCGACGCCATTCTGTAGTGGTTTATATCACGCAATAAATTGCTTGTAAATGCCATGAAATTTACAAAATTTCTGGAACTCTTTTGACACATATTCACCACCTCTGTCAGTTCTTATAAACTTGATGTAATAACCACTTTGCTTCTCCACAAGTGACTTGAATTGTTGAAAACAACCAAATGCATCAGATTTGTTTTTTAGAAAATAAATCCATGTTTTTCTTGAGAAATCATCAATAAATGTAAGAAAATAGGTGTTGCCTCCAATAGATGGTGTTTTCATTGGTCCAAAGATATCTGAATGTACAATTTACAGTGGAGCTTTTTCTCTATATGACTTGCCAACTGGAAATGACTCTCTATGTTGCTTTCCAAAGATGCAACCTTCACATACTATTTCTGGTCTTTCAATTAATGGAAATAATTTCACCATATCCTTTGTATGTAGTAGCTTCAGACCTCCAAATTTTAAATTTCCAAATATGAAATTCCATAGCCAGGATTCATCCTGCACTTCATATTCAAATGTTTCCTGCAAATCTTCACCATTGTCTTCTTCTTTCTTGAAACTGCGCGCACTACATTTTTCTTCTTTAGAACAACATGTGCTTACTTCTTCACTTTCTTCTTTGAATGTAGTGTCAGAGTGCACATATTTTTCTTTATAGACATCTTGCAATGTTTTCCTTTTCATGGCTGGTTTTAATGTCAATGGAAACATTTTGTTGCTTGTCATTTGAATTCTTGCAATACGTTGTTTGCTTGGATATCTGTCCATAATCACACAACGATTATCTTCCTTGTAGATTCTATATCCTTTTTATAATAGTTGTCTTGTGCTCATCAAATTATGTTTTAGGACATAAACATAATATACATCAGGCATAACTTTTTTCTCCCCCTGTTTAGTTAGAATGTTAATACTTCCTTTACCTAAGACAATGACTTGGATATTGGTTCCAAGTGTAACTTTGGTTTGGATTGACTTATCCAAACTAGAAAACAATTATAAGTTTCCTGTCATGTGGTTACTATAGCCTAAGTCTAAATACCATATGTCACATGGAATTTCTTGAGCAATATTGCATTCAACTAGTGAAATTATAGGAATTTATTCAATGCACCATAAACATAGGACTGGAGGGAGTATTTTCGTTGTGTGACTGATCTTGACCTTGCTTGTTCTTATTATATTATCTCTTCTTGAATTCATATGCACAATGTCCATACTTTTTTAGTAATGGCACCAAATCTTTGATTTATCAAATATCTGATTACTTGACTGACTATTATTTGGATTTTGACCTCTTCCACCAATATTTACATGACTGCTATTGCGTCCTCCTCTAGTAGGAATCCTTCCTCTACCTCTAGAGTTAGCTCTCTTCCTTCCTCTTCAATGGATTATAAATGATTGTGCAGAAAATGCATTTTATAGTGATATATTTGATCTATTTAATATGTGTTCATGATTTATGAGGAAGGCTTGCAACTCATCTAGACTAAACTGACTCAAGTCTTTGTTCTCTTCCAAATTCACAAAAAGAGAATCAAACTTAGGAGGAAGACTCCTAAGTTATCTTCTCAACAACCTTCCCATCCTCTATGATTTCTCCATGAGACTTAATCTAATTTATCAGGCCAACAACATGGGTATAAAAGGAATCTATTGAATCTGAGTCCTTCATTGACAAAGTTTCAAAATATCTTCTAAGAATTTGTAGTTTTTAAGTCTTGACTTTGTCCATACCTTGATAAGAGATTTGTAGTATGTTGCATGCTTCCTTGTCTTGCTTTGTTGATGCAACTCTTGGGAGTATGCTCTCATGCATGGATTGATGTATGTAAAACATTTCCTTTCCATCATTCTTCCTTTGATCTTTCAAAGCATCCTTCTCAGCTTGTGTGAGTGCATTGTACGCTGCCTGATCTATTGGTTCTACATAGCCATTTTTTACTATCTCCCATACATCCTGACCTCGAAATAATGCCTTAATGGTTAAGGACCATAACTCATAATTCTTTCCTGTAAAAATGGGAGGTTGTAGATTTGAAGTAGAATCCATGATTTTTCCTTTCAACATGGTTGTTGCTCTGATAAACCTTCTTTGATACTAGATCTTGGATCTACAACGTGCAGAAAAACTCTACATAGTGCAGTTGTAAATACCATGTAGTGGAATTCTTCGTTGTTGAACTCTCATGACTTACCACGTAGTGTCAATACTATGTTGTAGATTGTGTGTTGTGATGATAACACTTAGAAAAAAAAATGTGTCATAAAATCAACTTTGTTTTTATTCTTAGCATATGAACTCACAAACACAACAGAAATCAGAAATATTCATGAATATGCCAACAACAATATATATATATATATATATATATATATTATATTTTCAACTTGATGTTGTGCGCGGTTACAAAATACAAAACTATGTCGAGCTTCGGCTCCAACAAATTCTACAAACTTAAAAAAACCAGAGCTTGTGCTCTCTGAATTCTTTGACTCCTCACACAGTTGGTGTAGCTTGTAAATATCAACTAACACACTCTTTTCTCCTCTACTTCGACTACCTACAGACTCGAACATATAAAGACTAAGACTGAGACTTCTTGTAGAAGCTAACCGACTTAACATTTAAGACAACAATAAATTCGAATGATTCTATCTGCATAACAATGCTCGAGAGAGATAAGATATCAGCTCATTAATAATGCTCTTGCTTGTCGTGTCTGACTGAATAAAGCCCCTTCTTTCCCGTGACAGACAGATTCAACGTAAGCGTAAAGCTCACGACTTATAATTAATGTATCCAATAGTTATTGGATTTATTCTATGTGATGAATTTGGATTGCATTCGTTTCATTGTGCACTTGTTGGATTCTACCATCTCTTCTACCAATATGATTCTTAAAATATTTTTAAGTCACATCCGTTAATTCCAACAATTGTTTCAAGTGGATGGGATGAACACTTCATTGCATGGAGGAAAACCCGGTTTGGTGATGATATCGAGTGAGGTTCTACAATCTTAACAATATCTGACCAAGGATTTGACCCCGAGATCTTATTCATAATAACCAAAACACTCATCCACTCAAGCTAACTCATTGAGCTTTGCATGATTGTTCCTAAAATTATCTTCGATCCTTTTAAAAGAGAATGAGAAAATATCCCTCAAAATCCTATTTTAGTTCCAATAAATGGGAGCTCCTTCACATATTCCATGATTTGGTTGGTTGAGCGTGGATGGAAATCAGAAATAAGAGGAATCCATTAGAAATATGAGGAAGCACAAGAATATATGGATATAGGGAGTCATTTAAGGAAAATACTATGCACCATGCATTCATTTAAGGATTGGTATATGCAATGGTATATACACCAATCACATAACTAGGTTAAAGGCCATGTATCTTTTGTATTTATTGAAATTTACAAAAATGTGGAAGTGTATGAACTTCTACGTGCTTTTTCTTTCTAGCCATTCGAGGGTTATACAATTTGGTATTTTATTTTTTTATAATAATAATTATGTCGATAGGCGTATATTTATTGACGATTGTTAAATTTAATGATCTTTTAATCACAAATATGGTTTCTATGGATATGATTTAATATGTTTAGTTCTTCGTCATCTCAAGAAATTGAAGGTTAAGATTTTATGGATTATCTTCCTCACATGTAAAAACATGGCCGTTAATCATTGTCGAGTTTCATTAGTAAGATTAACTTGATAATGGTCGATCAAATTATTTACTACAACAAATGTGGTTATTTATTCCACCTAGTTTTCATGGTGTCCACTATTTACTGTGCCGGGGGATTTTCCTGTACCTGAGGTTTTAAATGCGTTGGTTATTTACTATGCAGGGTTATTTTATTTTTTTATTGTGCGGGGGATTTTACCCATTACCCCGTGATGTGGTTTCACCAATTTAAGTAATTTGAAAGACTGAGTAAAATCATTCGATACCTATCAACGTTCACCAACTACAAGTTAGTGATTGTGATAGTTTAATTTAAAGTCACACTTAAGATTAAATATAGTTCCAAAGGTTAGTGCAAATGTTTTTATTTGTCATGAAAAAGTTGTATTGGTCAAGGAGGTCATGAGGTCAAATCCACATAAGTTCCTTGGGGTTAGGAATACATGTTGTTTTTCAAAGCATTTATCTTGGGGGGCTATTCAAATAATATGAGGAATCACTTGGGGATTTTTGTTGTGAAAGTTAGTTGAGCATATGGTCCATGATGGATATTAAACTTCCCAAATCAATTTCCTCACATCCCCATATCGATACATAGATAGAGTCGTCAATGGGATGATTGTACATATCCTTGGTGTTATCACATAAACTTGAAAAATCCTTAGGATTTTGTGGTTTCTACCCAAGTCTACAAATTGTGCCTATCTCTCCTCCTTTTGCAAACTTGATCGTAGGTTTTTCCTCTCGGCTTGTAGTTTTCTTTTGTTTGCCCTCATCCGTTTAATCAACTTGTTTTTCATTATCTGATTTCCTGAGAAGTATCATCTATAAGCCTTTCTGTTTTCCATAAAATTGATCACTTCTCTCTCTTTTCCTCTGCTGCTAATTCTTTTTGTTTTCTCGAGCCCTTAGCCAGTCATTCAAGTAAAATACACAAGCCACATTCGTGAGAACCAGGCACAACACTTGAAGCAGTATGATATCAACTCAAATCAAGCGAGTGAGCAAGATCAACTTTCAGTGGCGTAGATCCATAAGGAATATCGTATCGACGACCATCAGGTGATCGAGATCATACAATTGCACCAAGTTTAGTGTCAGACAGGGGTCCAAAATTGTAGGGCCAATCCTAGTCATTGGTACCGAGAGGGACGCGTGGTGCAAGATCAACATTTCGTGGTTTCACGAGATGGAGCGATCAAAGGGCAGAGTCATGAGGACTCACGAAACACAAAATCGCAAAATAATCTTGATCGTCCATTTTGGAGGGACGTGTTTCGTCCGATCCGAGGAATCGTGATTTCATGACCCGGATGGTTTGAGCATGAAGCACAATGTGAACTCGCAAAACACGAAATCACGATGCGCCTGAGAGTTAGGCCCATGACCACAGCCCAGGTTCATATGGAAAGTGGGGCCTAAGAGAGGTAAGCGCCTAATTGAGTGACAGACGACCGAAGTTGCTCGAGGAGATGATCGTGGTCGTCAGATTCAAGGCAAATCCGACCATTCATCAAAATGGGCCGTTTCGCATTTTCGGGCATCGAAATAGTTGGAATCAAGGGGAGTGGAAACTCCCAAAATGAAAAATCCCAAAATTTCATATGAGGAAAGCATGGGGTCAAGGCCCGCTGTCGCGTGGGGAAAAGGAAATGGAGTCGTGCGAAAGATCAAAGCACCTGAGTTGGTCACAGAGAAATATCTGTGTGACCTCAAGGTGCCAGAATTGACTCGAAGGAGTCATGAGCTCACTTGCAACATTCATGGGTGTCAGGCCTCGCCCTGATCCCGATGAAAGTAGTTAATGAAAATGGAGAAGGTGGTTGAAACCTCGTTTCACCACATAAATGGAAAGCATGGAAAAGTTGGTCATGGAGGGTAGACTATCAGCCAAAAGTTCTATGTCATGGATTTTCTTGTGAAGCCCATACTGCGTCTGATCTTGCATCTGACAAAAGAATGCAAGTGTAGCCTGACAGCAGAAGATGCAAATGCCAAGCCTTGAATGTAGTGACCAGAGCGTGCTTCTGTAGGGAACAAGTTGCTTTGAGTATAAATACTCAGTTTTGATATTTTGTTAGGGTCGATGGTAGAGAAAAGGTCCCAATTTGTAAAGTTTTAATGAACACTCTGGTTCTATGGTCATGCTTTGTAGTCTGATATTTCTTGTTTAATGACAGTCAGATTTCTTTCTGCCTCTAATTTTCCTTCGATACTAAAAGAGTTCATGATTGATCGATTCACTTGAATTATTGTGACTGCATTATGATGAAAGTTTGATTATAGTGTTGTTATAATTCCTTTCAGTTCATTTGAGACTTGGATTCAAGAATATTTTGTGTCTAAGCTTTTCCTCATGGGTTGCTTGAAGACCTGATGTCTTCGGAAAAACTCTACATTTTCTCGCCAAAGTCTTCCTCCTACTCACCCTTACTACAACCTATTGATTGAAATTAAACCAAGACCTCACCTGCTTGTGCATATCAGTCAATTTTTTCTGAGTTAAGACGATATTATCTTGAGATTGTTCCCATTTAACCCTCTTATAACCAACCTGTGACATAAAAATGATGGGTATTGGGATTGCCTCTGCCGCAATCCAGAGGTGACTTCTGGTGCTAACATTTTTTCCGCCGTTGTCGGGACGAAATTGAAGATTTTCTCTGGGATTGAACGACAAATATTACTAGTTCTGAAGGTGCAGTAGAACTTAGTACATCATAGATTGCAACTGTGCACCTGACGACTCCACTACGGAGACTCCATTGATGCGAAACCATTGGCGACTCCACTATTTCATATGTGGCTTCTAGAGGCAGATACACAAGGTTTACTCCACAGCTCCCTTTAGCAACACCTGAAGCTGACCTAGAGAAAATTGTTAGAAAGGGAAAGGCCCCTCGAGAAGGTACTTCTACTGTTGATCCAGGTATTTCTGATGATTTTCATTGTCCTCTTTTAGAAACTCCAATATTTGTTTCTCATTCTCCTATTATACCGTCTGTTGGAGTTTCCAAAAGTTTAAAGTTTGGGAGTGTTCCTTTTGATTTTTCCCCTCCTAGTCTGGGTTTGGAGGGAGAAATCCTTGTCACTCCTCTCTCCCCTTAAGTTGTACCTTGGTCTAGACCCCAGACCTCGGAATATTTTCCCACTCCAGGTTTTATTACCCCTCCTCCTGTTAGATTTACATATTTTGCAGAAATGGAATCCCCTTTTCCTTCAAGCCCTGTATCCTTTTCTCCAAATCCTATAATGTTTCCCTTTCCTCTCGAAAGATCAGTTTTGGTCTCCTATGTTCGAACCCCTTCCCCTCCTAGTTCTCCTCCACCTATCATTCCTATGGTAGGTGCCAATCCTCCTAGGAACAGAATGGATTCCATCGTGGCTGCAAGATATGCCCCCCTAGTCCTACCTCATCCAATGAATGATCTCCCTGTTGGAGATTAACTAAAGTATATGCCCAATTTCACGAGAGAGGAAGACATAACCGTTGAAGAACACCTTGCCACCTTCTATAGTTATGCAAACAACCTTAATATTGAAAATGAGGATGTCTGGATGAGAGTTTTTGTCCAGAGCCTCGATGGTGAGGCTAGGAAATGGTTCAGAGGGTTGACCCCTAGATCCATTACCAGGATTGAAGCCCTAGATGATGTTTTCTTGAGGCAATGGGAGGATAAAAAGGACTTTATGTATTATATCACAGATTTCGGGTCACTAAAGATAAAAGAGGGAGAATCTATCTTTGACTTCTCCAAAAGATTCAACAAAATGTACAATAAGATCCCTGTTGAGAAAAATCCTACTGAAGCCTCTGCCAAAATTACTTATGCTAGTGCTTTTGACCCTGATTTTTGCCTCTTGTTGAGAGAAAGAAGAGCTACTTCATTGGCTCATATGCAAGATGCATCCCTGGAGGTAGAATCCAATGTGTTAGCAGTTGACCGACTAAGGAATAAGGTCAACAAAGACAGAGTAAGGGGAATATATGAAGCCTCAACTTCTGGTTCTTCTACATCTCACCCTCAAGTAGATGAATTGACCAAGATGGTGAAGTCCCTGTTTGCAGAAATGGAGAAGATGAAATTCAGAGGGAAGCAAGGTTACAAGAATGTCCAAAATCCTGATAACAGAGCCAACTTCAGAAGACCAAATAATGCCCCTTAGATACTCCCGAGAAAGCCCATAAACAGAGATAGGGATGATCAGAAAATCCAAACCCCCCTCCAAAATAACCTTGTTGTTCATGAAAAGAGGGAGGAAGAAGAGCTTGATCCTGAAATCCATTGTCTTAGAGACACCTCCTCATTTCCCCATTTGACTCAATCTTCATAAGAAGAATCCCTCATGAGCAGTCAAATAAATGAGCTAAGTAAGGGTGAGAAGGCCAATAGTAATCCCAATAAATACAATCTCAGGTCTAAGGAGAAAGAAGGGAAGTATGACGTCCCTGATCAACCTTCCAGAGAAGAGAAGCCTTCTAAAGATGCAGCAAATAAAAGAAATCTTAGAAACCCCTCACTGATACCCAAATACCCTGTCCTAGAAGTGAGAGAGGTTCTAAAGCCCCTTTCCTCCTTCATCTTTGAGCACGAAATTTAAAATATCAGAATCCATATGCCCCTTTCAAAGCTAGTCAAGCATGAAGATTTCAAAAAATCCCTCTCTAAGCTGTAGCAGTCTGAGCCATCTTACCATTCCATAGACTCAGTAAATCTTCAATATGAAAATCCAGCAGCCATCTTAGGTCCTATGGTAGAATATAGAGATGACTCATCCCCTCCCTTCTATACATCATTGAACATACATGATAAAGTGTTGCATAATTGTTTGATGGATTCAAGGGCCTCTCATAATCTCAAGCCCAAAATTGTCATGGAAGAACTTGGATTAGAGATCACAAAGGCTTATCATGATTTATATTCCTTTGATTCGAGGAGGGTGCAATGTCTTAGGGTCGTCAAAGATCTATTCGTGACCTTATTTCAGCTGCCCATGAAGAGCGTGGTCATGGATATCATGGTGGTTGATGTTCCCCCCATGTTTGGCATGCTCTTGTCAAGATCTTGGATAAAAATACTTGGGGGAACCTTGCATATGGACCTCACATATGCTACCATTCCAGTGTTCGTAGGGGAGCATAGGAGACTGTACAGAGAAGCCCAGTTGGCCTACATTATTAGTGATGAAATAGACCCCACCAATCATCCTATCTTTGCACTCAACACTAATTTTGGATCTAGTTTGTTACAACTCACTGATACTCCTGAAGCTCCTCTTGAAATCAGAAAGCAACCCATTTATTTTCATGAAATACCTCCTCCAACTACTTCTCTATGGAATATGTTCTTTGATGGAGCCTCTTCTAGGGAAGGTGCTAGTGTCAGAGTGGTTTTTGTGTCACCTTGTCAAGAAGCCATACCTTTTCCCTATAAACTAGAATTTGAAGCTACCAATAATGTGGTAGAGTATGAGGCTCTTGTTTTGGGTTTGAGGGATGCGAAGGACATGGCAATTGAAGAGATAGCAGTGTTTGGAGATGTTGAGTTGATTGTCCAACAGATCAGAAATATTTATCATGCCAAACACCCTCGACTGAGATCATATGGAAATGAAGTATGGAACTTAATTAATAATTTTTTCTCGGATTTCAACATTTCATTTATTACAAGAGAAGAGAATGTCATGGTTTATTCTCTGGTTGTCTCAGCAAGCCAGTTCAGGGTCCCACTACCACCTAAGCTTGGGTATGATGTTGAGATTATATATAAACCCTCTATACCTAATAATATCAAGCATTGGAAGGTGTTCGAGGATGATCTTGAAATCATAAGATTTCTTGATTCAGTTGATGAGTTATTTTCATTACACATTGATCAGGACCATGATTTCGAAGGCGACCCTCCCCCTAAAGTATTTTTGAATAAAATTGTTAATCACCATATTATCCAACTGCCTAGCAACCACATTCCAAAGGGACTAGTTCCTTTAGAAATATTGTTCGATGGGAACAATGTGGCAGTAAAGTTTAAAGGCCCAACTGATGAGGTTGATGTAGCTGAGTGAAATATTGGTACAGAGGAGGATATGAAATTCGTCAAGTTGTCAAGAAGCCTATCAAGGGAGCATAGGGCTGAGTATACTGAGCTATTAAAGGAATTTTCTGATGTGTTTGCCTGGACCTATGAAGACCTCAGAACATACGACACATCCGTCATTGAGAATAAGATCCCATTGAGAGAGGAGGCCAAACCATTTAGGCAGAAATTAAGATCAATAAATCCTATGTTGTTTCCCATTATGGAAATGGAGGTAAAGAAGTTGTTGGATGCCCAAATAATTGTCCCTTTGAGATATTTGGAATGGGTAGCCAACCTGGTCCCAGTGATAAAGAAGAGTGGGGAAATTAGACTCTGTGTCGATTTCAGAAATCTGAATAGGATCTCTAAGAAGGACAATTACCCGCTACCAAATATGGAACACATGTTGCAGAGGGTGACAGGTACATCCAGGATCTCCATGATTGATGGCTTTTCTGGCTACAATCATATCTCTATCATGCCTGAAGACAGAGAAAAGACAGCCTTAACCACTCCTTCGGACACATTCATGTATGCCAAAATTCCCTTTGGATTGATGAACGTAAGAGCTACCTTCCAGCGAGCCATGGACATCGCATTCATTGGAGAAAGAGATAAATTCATGGTCATATATTTGGATGACATAACAATCTTCTCCAAATCTGATAAAAAACATTGTCAACATCTGAGAAAGGTCTTATTAAAATGCAGAAGGTTTGGTCTCTCCCTAAATCCCAAGAAGTATTTATTTACTATGTAGGAAGGAAAATTGTTGGAACACATTGTATCAGCCGAGGGAGTCAGGATCGATCCAAGCAGGGTGGAAGCTATTCAAGCCTTGTCACTTCTCAGGTCCAAGAAGGAGGTTCAGTCTTTCCTGGGAAAAATTAATTTTATGAGAAGGTTTGTTTCAAATTTTGCTAAATTGGTGAAACATATCACCGCCATGCTCATGAAAGGGAATGAAATAAAATGGACTGATGAGCCCAGAGAATCCTTCAACCAAATCAAGAAGGCACTGACTGAAGCACCTGTGCTTATAAGTCCTAATTATTCCAAGGATTTTCTTATTTTCTCTTTTGCTTCATTTGACACAGTGGCAGTTGTTTTACTACAAAAGAATGATGCAGGGTTGGAACAACCTATTTCCTTTTTTAGCAGAGCATTAAGAGATGCAGAGATCAGATATGACATCATGGAGAAGCAGGCCTATGCCTTGGTGAAAGCTCTCAAATATTTCAGAGTCTATGTTTTACATTCGAAGATCATTTCATATGTTCCTTTAGCCTCTGTGAAGGACATTCTCATTCAACCTGACATAGATGGAAGAAGGAACAAGTGGATTGCCAAAATCCTTGAATTTGACCTAGAAATAAAACCCACCAAATTAGTTAAAGGCCAGGGTTTAGCCAAGTTGTTGGATGAATATAATTGTAAATATTTGGGGGTTAACTTCATCAAAGCTTATCAACAAGTTGAAGTGGTCAATAAGGGCCCTCAAGACATCCCTTTGTTAGCAGAATGTGCCTAGTACAAAGATATTATATTTTTTCTGCGGGAGTTGCAACCTCCAGACGATATGGGAAAAAACAAGGCAAGAGATTTAAAGCTCAAAGCAATTCGGTATTGCCTTATTGACCAGCTCTTGTATTGGAAAGACCCTATAGGAGTGCTCCTAAGATGTATAGACCCACAAGAGGCCCAAAGGATTATATTTTAGTTCCATGACAACCTATGTGGGGGGCATCATTTCTGGAAAACCACAACCTACAAAATTCTCAGGGCTAGGTACTATTGGCCTACTCTATTCACTAATGTTTGTGAAAAATTCAGGGTTTGTATTAAATGTCAGAGAATCTCTGACATTTAATACAAACCCTGAATTTTTCACAAAC
>JASDQU010374383.1:64231-74835 GCA_032191745.1 Picea mariana | reverse complement strand
TTTACCAAATGCATAGAAGTTATCCCCACAAGGAGTGCTTCTCACAAAGTGATCATTGGTTTTCTTGAAGATATTATAGCAAGGTTTGGTTTCCCGAACAGAATTGTTACTGATAATGTTGCTTCCTTCGGGGCCGAACCATTAATCAACTTTTGTGAACAGTTCAAAATTTCATCGATCCACTCTACCCCTTACTATCTGCAAGGCAATGGATTGGCAGATTCCTCTAACAAGAGCTTGATAAAGATCATCAAAAGATTGTTAGAGGACAACAGGAAATCATGAGATTCGAAGCTCAAAGTTTCTCTATGGGTTGATAGAGTGACAACAAAGAGGTCCCTGGGCATCACTCCTTTCCAACTTGTATATGGGACTGAAGCAATTTTTCATTCTTAGCTTGTCATGCCTGTAGTTAAATTCTTCCAAGATTTCCAAGGGGAGCCTGATGACATGATCAGGAGAATACATCAGTTGGTAGAGGTGCATCAGACTAGAGAGCAGGTGACGGACAAAGCACATGATCGTCAGCAAAGGATCAAGAAGGCTTTTGACAGGAAAGTAAGAAAAGAGGATTTCTCATTGGGAGATCTAATGCTCAAATGGGATGTGCCCATATAGGAAAAGGGAAAGCATGGTAAGTTTGAAGCCCTTTGGAATGGTCCATTTCAATATTTCTGAGGTATTGCAAAATAATACTTACAGGTTGCAGAATTTGGAGGGTGACGAAGCTTTTGGTGGACCAGTAAATGGGCACTTCCTAAAAAAAAAAATTGTTTAAATCCGCAATCAGCACCCCACCATTGTAAAGACCATCTTTGTTTTATGTTTATTTTTGTTTTAATAGGAGACTCCATAACCCAAAGCAAAGACACTGGAGTTGCGCATTCTTGGCAGCTCGCAGGGAGCATGCCATCCCCTGTGGAGTCAAATGTTATCACATAAACTTGTCAAAGCCTTAGGAGTTTGTGGTTTCTACCTAAGTCTACAAATTGTGCCTATCTCTCCTCCTTTTGCAGACCCGATCATAGGTTTTTCCTCTCGACTTGTACTTTTCTTCTATTTTCCCTCATTTGTTTAATCGACCTGTTTTTCATTATCTGATTGTCTGATAAGTATCGGCCATAAGCCTTTTCGTTTTCCATAAAATCGATCACTTCTCTCTCTTTTCCTCTGCCACTGATTCTTTTTGTTTTCCCAAGCCCTCAGCTAGTCATTCAAGTAAAATACATAGGCCACATTCATGAGAACCAGATGCAGCACTTGAAGCAGTCTGATATCAACTCAAATCAAGCGAGTGAGAAAGATCAACTTTCGGTGGAGGAGATCCATTAGGTAGATCGGATCGATGACCATCAGGTGATTGAGATCATACAGTTGCACCAAGTTTAGCGTCGGACAAGGGTCTGAAATCGCGGGGCCAATCCTAGTCGTTGGTACCAAGAGGGATATGTGGTGCAAGATCATCATTTTGTGGTTTAGCGAGATGGAGCGGTCAAAGGGAAGAGTCATGAGGACTCGTGAAACATGAAGTCGCGAAATAATCTGGGTCGTCCATTTCAGAGGGATGCGTGTCATCCAATCCGAGGAATCGTGATTTCCCAACCCGGATGGTTTGAGCATGAAGCACAACATGAACTCACGAAACACAGAATCGCGATGCGCCTTAGAGTTAGGCCCATGACCACAGCCCAAGGTCATATGGAAAGTGGGGCCTAAGAGAGGTAAGTGCTTAATTGAGTGATGGGTGGCCGAAGTTGTTCTAGGAGATGATCGTGGCCGTCGGAATCAAGGCAAATATGACCATTGATCCAGATGGGTCGTTTCGCATTTTCGGGCATCAGAATAGTTGGAATCAAGGGGAGTGGAAACTCCCAAAATGAGAAATCCCAAAATTTCATATGAAGAAAGCACGGGGTCACAGCCTGCGGTCACATGGGGCAAAGGAAATGGAGTCATGCGAAATATCAAAGCACCTGAGTTGGTCACAGAGAAATATCTGTGTGACCTCAAGGTGCCAGAATTGACTCGAAGGAGTCGTGAGCTCACCTGGAACATTCATGGGTGTCAGGCCTCACCCTGATCCCAATGAAAGTAGTTAATGAAAATGGAGAAGGTGGTTGAAACCTCGTTTCACCACATAAATGGAAAGCATGGAAATGTTGGTCGTGGAGGTCAGACTGTCAGCCGAAAGTTCCCAATCATAGATTTTCTTATGAATCCCATACTGCGTTTGATCTTGCATCTGACAAAAGAATGCAAGTGCAGCCTGATAGCAGAAGATGCAGACACCAAGCCTTGAATGAAGTGACCAGAGCGTGCTTTTGTAGGGAGCAAGTTGCTTTGAGTATAAATACTCAGTTTTGATATTTTGTTAGGGTCGATGGTAGAGCAAAGCTCCCGATTTGTAAAGTTTTAATGAACACTCTGGTTCTATGGTCATGCTTTGTAGTCTGAGATTTCTTGTTTAATGACAGTCAGCTTTCTTTCTCCCTCTTATTTTCCTCTGATACTGAAAGAGTTCATGATTGACCGATTCACTTGAATTATTGCAACTGCATTATGATGAAAGTTTGATTATAGTACTGTTATAATTCCTTTCAGTTCATTTGAGACTTGGATTCAAGAATATTTTGTGTCTAAGATTTTCCTCCTGGGCTACTTGAAGACCTGATGTCTTCGCAAAACTCTACATTTTATCGCCAAAGTCTTCCTCCTACTCACCCTTACTACAACCTATTGATTGAAATTAAACCAAGACCTCACCTACTTGTGCATATCAGTCCAATTTTTCTGAGTTAAGATGATATTATCTCGATATTGCGCCCATTTGACCCTCTTATAACCAACCTGTGACATAAAACTGATGGGTACTAGGCTTGCCTCTGCCGCAATCCAGAGGTGACTTCTGGTGCTAACAATTGGAATGTATAATTCCAAACATTCATGTATACGAGATGAAATCCTTCCTTTTGTTCATCACACTTACAACAAAACTCTTCAAAATTATTTTGGCCACGACCATTTTCAATTTTTCCCAACATTCCATCCATTGGCCCCAATTGATGTAGCTCTACACATTGCATTAGAACAAGGAGAACAATATAGAAAATTGTGTAGAACAGATCCAACACATTCAACAAGTTCACTATATTTTGTAGAAATCAAATGTCAAGTACAAGTCGTGACACAATCAACATTAGGTTTCACACACGTTTTAGATTCGTGACAAGGTATGATTGAACTTTCATAAAGAGTGATTTATAGAGCCCCAAATGAAATTTATAATCTTCCACCCTTAACATAGTTACTGGCTCGACAAGAACTCTAGCTTTAAAAACCAATATTTTCACAACAAAACCCTCAAATCAAAAAGTGATGCTACAAATAGCACTGTTTTATTTGTGGTTCAAATTATAGCATTTTAGCACCACGGTCTTAAAAACATGTATTGATGTTAAAAGAAACATAAAATCAACCTCTGAATCGAAAAATGGTGTTACTAGTAACACTTTTTTTTCAAGGTGAAAATTGTCTATTTTTAAAAACCACAACGTTAACAATTTGTATTGTTGCAACCAAATCCTTCAAATCAACCCCCAAATTGAAAAGTGGTGCTAATAGCAACAACATTTTTCTAAGGTTAAAATTACTATATTTTTGAAACCATAGCCTAAAAATCTAGTATTGTTTTAAACAAAATCATAAAATCAACCTTAAAACTAATGTTCATATTTATCGTTGCAAGCACCTTTCTTTTAGGATTGAAAATTTATATTTTAAAACCTATTTTAGTATTTTAATTCCATCAATATCACTGTATATTTTTTCAAATACCTTTTCAACAATATTTTAAATCAACTTATAAATAAAATCATGAAAATATTACTCCATAATTTAAAATTCAATATTACTTCCAAATATTTTATTTACTTATTAATAAATAAAAAAATACACACTACATTAAATTCAACATAATATGTTTTATAAAAAATATTGTTGCATTTTGCATACTCAAATTATATAATATAATAAATATTGTTACATTATTATAGTCACATCATATAAGATAAAAACATAGAAATCATTTATAACTTCATGGAAAATCACATGTAAGTTCAAACACTCCCTTAAAGTTACCGTATAAATAGCATATGAAACAAAATATATAAAATGTTTGAAACATTTATTAAAACCCATTCATATATTTTGAGAACCATCAAAATCGACATTATCTTTAGATGAAAGATTTTATGAACATATAAATGATCCATTCTCTCTATTATCAATGAGTGCACCATTTGAGTCTTCATGCACACACCTAACATTTCAAAGTTTAGAAGCCTTATAGATATACAATAAGGTTTACTAGACTCCCATATTTCAACTATTTTTTGTGCTAGCAACCCCTTGATAATCTATGTAATCCTGGAGAGAAGAGTGTCTTTTTTTGTCAAATGGAAGTCATAAACAAGTATGTCAACATATTATAAGTTTAAGATGTCAATGCAATGCCCATTTATATTTTGACCCCAAGTTTATTTTTCTCTTTTCATTGATTGGTTTCTTAACTGTAATCTTTGATTTATACACAACATAAAATGGGTGTGTATTTGTTGCATACCAATGTCAACATATTCTAATTTAAAGATGTCAATGCAATGATGATTTATGTATGTCAAGTTTATAGGTTTCTGTTTCTATTTTATCAATTTATTGATTACCATCTCTCACTTGCACACACCATCAAATGGATGTGTATCTATTGCATACCAATGTACTTCAATTGTAAGCAAGTACATCAACATATTCTAATTTTAAGATGTCAAAGAAATAATGATTTATATTTTGTCTTGAGTTTCTTTTTCTCTTTTTGTTGATTTGTTTATTGACTTCCATCTCTCACTTGTACACCATCAAATGGATGTGTATCTATTACATACCAATGTACTTCAATTGCTATAACTTTCTCATTTTTTTTTATTGACCTTCATAACTTTTGCAATCCATAATGAATAATCACATGGATTTTAAATCTCTAAAACAACAATGATGCACCTATACTTAATATATTGTATCGAACCATGTAAAGGTATTCCATGGCTTCACTATGTGCATGTGATCGTCTAAACCTAATGTTTATTTCGCTTTCTTAAATAATCATGAAGAGACAATAACACCTAGAGATCCATGTTATTCAACAACATTTATTTCATCATGTTGATATGGTGCAGTATATGACCAACTAAATTGAGTCTTAAAAAGTGTATCCCCATTTGTTGAGCTTGAAATTATGTCACCTTGATCATTGAACAAAGACTCCCACCAAAAAAAATCAACAACATTGAAGTACTCATATGTATCTTTAATATACTTTTTATTTCCTCCAAGCATTCATAATAATTTGCATCTCTATTATGTCTTCATGTAGTATGGATTTCAACATCTGATTAAAATAACAATAACTTCAATGTATGCATTTGACGATATGGATGAACTCTAGAAATTTCAAACCCGATGAAGTCCCCTCTAGAGAAGCACATCAACTCTAAACCCCCCATCCTTAACTTCTTAAGAATACATACATTATTGAATTTTTTTTTCCATATTTTTCATATGTAATGAATTTACCCTTTCCTTTAGTAGCTTCAACATATTCTTTGTATAATGTGTTGATCCAAAATAGATCACTATATAATTTGCCATCTATTTTGGTACTTTTTATGTGGAAAAATTGGAGCTATTGTTTTGTAGGGCCCATTTTATGGGAAGTCCTATTTTGGTGATCTACAATCTAGAAACTTCAGGAACCCATTTGATGAATTAAACAACATTTTTAGGGGTCAAAACTTTGGAAACAAAGTTTCTAGCCCCTTAATTCATTTGACACATTAAGACCTTTTTAACAATGAAAATACGACCTCAATTGAAGTTTGTATCAATCAGTTATTACTCCCACAAGTTGAACTATCTTTTTTACCACCATGGTACCAAGTGGATATCATATTAGCTCCCATTAATCACACATGTGGAGCTAGTCACATGTGGACTTTTTAAATATTCTAGAGGGTCCAAAATTCTAAACCTAATTGAGAGTTGAGGCATGTGTAAAAACCCTAACCCCAACCCTAAATGACTATCTAGATATTGTTAAATACTAGAAAAATAAGAAAGGAAGGGGTTCCATTCTTATTGTATTGATTATTGTTCCATAGTTGAACAAAGCATGGGAGTGGGATATTGAAGCAAAATTGAGAAATTAGAACCTATAGTAACCATGCATGCCATGGTGTCCATGGAAACTCCATTGTGATTCCACTTTCTTTGTATTTTCATTTTCATAATAGAGAATAAAAGAGAAAGGCATGGTCCTCACCTTCTGGATGAGTTTTCCTATATTGGGGTTCCCAAGGTACATCGTTTTTTTATTATGTATTATTTTATTTGTCTTATTTTATTTTAGTTTCAGTGTATTTTATTATTTTGTGTGCTAAGACAATAATATTAAATATTAATCTTAAGTAAAAGGCTAAAAAACAAGAGTCTATATAAACTTGTAAGATTTATTTTGATGTCTTGTTCCAATGGAATATCCATGGCACTTTACAGATCAGTTGTAGATTCTCACCTTGTGAAATTATTAGAAATATGCATTGTGTCTCTATTTGGCATGCACTCCCATGCTTGAAAAATAATTCATACATGCATGACATTTCAATGTTGTGAATAACCCATTGTCTCATCAATGAGTACTTTTGAATAAAATGTAGAATATTTTTTTAGTCATATTTGAAATATTGATAAATGAAGCCTTACCAATTGAGTGAATTATGTTGAATTCCTTTGTGTAAAACAACATAGTCAATAAAAATATGGATTCAAACATAGTTAATTCTTAACTTATAATGCTATGCTTAGAAAGTTAACTTTGTAGGGAAATAATTGGAATTGAGATATTGTAAACATTTATGAAAAGCCATAAGCATTAATTAATTATTTTATAGATACATTCTTAAGGGAAAGAGATTGATTTATGGATTTGTCCTTGGATTCAAGTGAGATTTATGATATAATAAATATGAACGTTACTTATGATTTTATCATTATTAAATTATGTTTGTTTATGTTATTTTAAGTATTTATTTTTCTCTATTTAATTATTAGGTACAACATCAATATCTTGCTTACAGAATTGAAGAAATTCCATATCCATTGAAAGTCATGCACTATATTGTAATTTTATTAAGTAGAGAATTAATGTTATTAAAACTCTTACAGATGAAATGCAAGAAGTGGATTTGAAAACAAGATATTTTAGTGCAACACATGGAAAAAATGTCAAATGAGTGTCGACCAACATTGAATTTTTTTATTTAAAAATGATCACTTTGGACAACTTCCAGTGATAGAAGATCCAATCGAAGTGAAAAATTATATCCAAGATAAAAGCTCCTGAAATTGAAATGTGCATGTTGAAAATGTTGAATTTGGCATATTACATATTATTGATTAGTTTTAAGTTGTCATTGAAGAAAATGCTCAATAAAGACATATTATTGATGAATTGTATTTATAATGTTTTTGACATTAAGCTTTCACATTAATAATAAATATCTATATATTGTTGTTTCATGATCAATATTTTTAATATGTTATTTAACATATTATTTGGTTATTTTTATGTGAATCGTCACTTCAGAGAAAACACCATTAAATATTGTTGTTTTTACAAATAAATATGTATTTATTTTTCAATTTTGACCTTCAAAATGTTTTATTTGGCACGCTAAAAAAGTGGTAAAAAGTAATATTTTGATTTTGATTTAAAATTGATGGCATCACAAATGAATTGAAAATATAAAATTAGGCAAAAACCATAACTTTGAAAAACTAAATGACATAAAAACTAAATTAATAGTTTAAAAAGTTAAAAAAAAGTTAGGTTTAAGAAAAATATGGAAAAAGATTTTGAAGAAACAAAAAAACAACTTTTTTTTTTTTAAAAATTAACAATTTATAACTAAGAAAACTCAAAATGTAAAAAATTTACCTTAAAAAAATAGGTGTTACTGGTTGCCCCAGTTTTTTAAACAAGGGTAAAAATAATGACTAAATGAAACCTCTAAAAAATGAAAACTCTAGAGGGAGTATGAGTGTTGCCATCAATGCCAAAGGGGGATATTGTTAGACAGTTGGTTGTCATTGATGTCAACCCTTGGAGAATTCGAGATACCTAGAGTTGTGATCAATATTGATGGTAATTTAGTTGCCAGTGATGTCAATAAGAGTGGTTGATGTCAACAAGTGTCATGGGTGCATTTGAAGAAGTCTACAAGAATCCCCAGAAGTGTGGATATGGAACCCAAAGTTGATTGAGGAATAAGGACATGAACTGCATCGTCATGTAAGTTAGAGTAAGTTGTCACATTGAAGAGTCATCAAGCTCAACAAGAATGTTGAAGAGAGAGAAACATCCACATCATTTGTAAAGAAATTTGAAGAGAAGCACTCCGGGTTTCCATAAAGGAAGAATGAAGAAAAGGGTAAGAGTTATGCAGAAGTACTTAAAGGAAGGAATCATGGTCAACAAGAATCAAAGAAAAATGAGTATAATAGAGATACATCTTCAAGAAGACCTTCCACATTCAAACAACAAAGAAGCTTCAATCGTGATGAAGGAATCAAAAAAAGAGAAGATCATGATCAACCAAGGTAGGAATTTAAAAGAGCTACACCACAAAGAAGATCATTCACTCGAGGGTATGTAAGTTTCTTTTATGGTCATTGATTTTTTTGTACTAACTTTGGACATAAAGTTGTAGATTGTAGGGCTTATGGAAGAAATGTTCAAGCAAGAAATGCATATGTGGCCCCACTTAACATTGAATGTTACAAATGCCACAATTATGGTCACATGGCTCAAAATTGTAGAAGGATGATAGAGCCCACCATGAAATAAAACATCGATTTCATATACACGAAGGTTTGGAGAAGAAAAGAAAGACAAGAAGAGTAGGTGAATAAATAACAAGTCCTGGAGATCACAGGATTTGCAGTAATGCGAGAAATAAAAGAAGAGAAGGTGAATATAGAACATTCCCAAGAGATTATAATCTCATTAATTGTAATACAATATCATAATGAATCCACATGAAAAAAAGAAGAAGTCACAGTTCAGAGATATGATGAGCCGCCAGATGAAGAGGAAGACTACTCTGCATTAGGGCATATTCCTCCATTGTTTTGAGCCATCTGGATTGGAGACTCCCAGTAAATATGAATGTTGAACAGGGGGAGTCTATGCAGTAGATACTACATATCAAAGAACCATCCTTAGAGAAGTTTGAAGTGTTTGCATAGACAGATTCATAGCAGTCATATAGCATCAGTAAAAAATAATAGATTGATCGATTGGGAAGCAATGTTCCCATGCAAATATCATAGGAATATCATTGACACACTTTCCAGGAAGAGATATATTCATTACAGTTTCAAGGATGTATTGAAAATCAGTGGACATATTTGATTCAGTATGAGAAACAAGAATATGTGATGATCAGTTACAACAAAGAAGCCTTCATAATAGTACAATGACAGATGGGTCAAGATTGTGGACAGTTGAGTAGCAGAGATATGGACAAATTATGACATATGGACAAAGATGGATTTATGAGATCATTGGCAGGTCTAGACAAATATATGACAGAGAGATATATTTACAATTGGAATTAGTGGAATCCGTGGACAAGTGGAATCAATTGGTCCCAAGAAGATAAACAATGAAAGACATAGTAGAACAGGGAAAGAGAAACCTTCAGCAGAAGCTATATCATCAATGAGTCATTGTTGAATAGTATGGTCATTGATGTCTAAATATTTGAAGGTCAATAAATTTTGAATGATTTTTATATATGTCAGAGAATTACAAGAGGAAGCACCAATGAACAAGAAGCATTGAAAGAGAGGAGAGGAAGAGTATGCAAGAAGTCTCATATTGTTCTACATCTTGCAAATAATTAAAGGGAAAAGAAATCATCAGAGAAAGAGATCAAGAAGGGAAGATCAATAGCATGTAGACATGGGGAGACATATTGATAGGGGGGGTTATCCTTTTTTCCATGATGTCAAACAACAATATCCCCCTTTGGCATTGATGGCAAAAATCCTAGACTTGAGCGTTGAGTATGTGTCTTGGAGGTCCTAACCTTGCAGGATATGTTGGGCGAGTAGAAACATTTGTTATCGTAATGTGACATAATTGATCTTTTAGTATCACAATGTTGTAGTTGATTCTTGCAATAAAATGTTCTAGATGAGAATAGATGAGTAATTACTTATGTATGTTTCACATGTTGCTTGTTCTAACTATTGATGTTTACATTTTTTTTATTTTTTTTACCACTATTTTTCTCACTTACGTTGATGTCATAACTGAGGGACGTTTGATCCGGATTATTTTCGGCACGAAATGAGAGCGGAGATATAATAAAGAAATGCACAGAGATATTGCAGATATTCAATAATATAACAGAAATGTATCAGAGATGCAACCATAAATACAGATATACAGTAATACACGATTTCTATTAATGAAAGAAATGTACAGA
>JASDQU010374383.1:37553-47580 GCA_032191745.1 Picea mariana | reverse complement strand
AGTTCCTGAATCTCGTCTGGCAAGTCGTCCACTCTTGTGCTAGTCAGGACAATTCTCGGTTTCCTGACCACAAAGAATTGTTGATCTTCCTTCTTCTCCATCTCTGTGAGAAGCTCCTTCCAACTCATGAGAAGTATGGTACTGCTTACTTCCGACTTCACTTCCTTATCCTTTATCGGAAGCAATCTGTGTGTCTTCCCATCCTTCTCTAAGGTGTATGTGTTCATCCTCCCGTCATGAACAACATTTCTGTCATATTGCCACGGTCTCCCCAGCAATACATGACATACATCCATGGGAATGACATCACACAAGATTTTATCATTATATCCCCCAATCTTGAATTCAACTAAACATTGTTTAGTGACACTCACCTGGTGTCCCTTCTGCAGCCATGATACTTTGTATGGACTCGCGTGATCTGTTGTCTCCAGCTCTAGTTTTTCCACCATCTCGGTTGAAACGAGATTGTCTGTGCTCCCGCTGTCCACAATGACCTTGCATTTCCAGCCCTTGGTTGTGCAAGCTGTCCTGAACAATCTGCTTCTCTGAGCTTTGTTCTCCACCTCCTTCTTGGGTGTTAAGAGGACTTTATGCATTCCAAGCGATCTTCCGCTATCTGCATCTTCATTCTCAGCATCATGTTTCTGCGCTTCAGTGATGTGAGCTTCTCCTCCGGCTTGCTTCTTCTCTGGACACTCAAATGACTTGTGCCCATTCTTTCCACATGTAAGACATGTGATTACTCCTCCTCTTCCCCTACCTCGACCTCTGGTACGAGGAAGGGTGTTCGCATCAGCATAATCTCCCCGCTGATCATTTTGTTGTCTTCTCTGTTCAACCTGTGGCTGTCCTCACTGTGAGGTTCCACCTCTCTCAATCTTACCCTGAGGCTTCTTCCACTCCTCCTTGGGCTTCTGGCATTTTTCCTGGGCAACTGCCTTGCCTCTGGGCTGACTTCTGCCTCACCCTCGCTGACCTTGCTTTCGGCTCAGCTTCTCTTCGGCTTTCAGAGCCAATTGGTAAGCATCTTCCACCGTCCTGATGGTTAGCATGCTTAACTCATCCTGAATGTCATATCTAAAACCATTCAGGTATCTTGCCACCTTCTCATCATCGCTCTCCTGATGACCTGCTCTGATATTGAGCCTGTAAAACTCCTCGGTGTACTCTTTCACCGTCATCAACTTCTGTCTCAGGTTCTGCATTCGCCTGAACAGTGTGATCTGATAGTCTCTTGGGATGAATTTCTCTTTCATCTTAGCAATCATCCGATCCCAGCTCTTAATCTTCTATTTTCTTTTGGAACGTCTATCTGCCTATAGCTCATCCCACCATAACGCTGCATGTCCCTTCAGCTTGGTAACAACATACCTTACCTTCTTATCCTCTTCGACATCTTCATAGTCGAAGTAGGTATCAAGAGCTCTGATCCAGTCCAACAACTCTTCTGCATCCAGGCTTCCTTCATAAGCTGGAATATCCATTTTGGTCTTGGAACTCATTCTTTCAATGGCTTTGATCAATCGCTCGGTTGATACATCCTATGCTGCGACTTCTTCTGCATGTCCAGCTTCCTCTTCTACTTCGGAATCGCTAAGATCCCCTGCGCCAACTCCGCGTCTCTGCGCTGTCTCCATCTCCTCGAGTCTCGCTCGGAGATCTCTCATTTGGCGCTCCATTTCTGGATTCCCTGCTGGCCTACCTCTTCTTCGCGCATCCCTGTCTTCTTGATCAGGCGATTGCTTTTCTCTTCTCAGCGGCATGATGTCTTCTCTTCTCTACTTCAAAAGCAAAGATGTCTTCCTGCTCTGATACCACTCTGACGGAGCACGCGCTACCCGCACGCCCCGCTTCCACCAGGACCTTCTCTGTCCTCGGCCCCGAAGAGCGACAATGCTCCTCTGATTCCCTGTCGAGAATCCTTCACCCACAACAACTCCTTTCTGACTTCCCTTCACAGTCGGGAAATCGGACTTCGCGAATTCGCGATTCCTATGATCGTGTGTTTCTTACTTCTCGATTCCCCGAAACCCGATGGGGTCAATCGTTGACTTCTCCCCCTTTCTATTGGAGTTCTCCCTATCGGGAAATCACTACTCGCGATGTCAATGAGTTGAAACTTCAACCTCCGAATCCCGATGTGGCGATTCTCCGATGACACCTGTCCTCATTGCTGACGCTTGGACCCCACACCCCTGTAGCGATCGGGAAATTGCCGATCGGGAATTCACGATTCCTGCAGTACCGTTTCATAGGACCTCCCAAGTCCTGAACTCCTATATGCAATGCCACCTATCAATACCACACGCCATCACTGTGGGACCGGTCGCAATTCGGGATTTCATGAATCCTCTGCGATCCCTTCGATACCAAGAGTCCCGAAGTGCCAAACCCCGACTCTCCAGGATCTTGCGCCACGTATCTCCGCTGAGATCAACAGCCCTGATCTTCTCGGGAAATCGCTAATCATGATTTCATCGCTTACGAATCCCTCGACCACGGAAACCCTGATGTCCCGAGCTCCGATCCCTGGGTCTTCCCTGATCCTTCGGCTTAAGACCCGCGCAACTTTCCTGAGATCTGACAACTATAGGGACTTTGCCAATCTTTCCTATGAATCCCTAGCCGTCGACTCCTCCTCCTTGATGCTTCCTTGAAACGGCTAAGTACTCCTGGCGAGACTTGCTCTCCAAGACTGCGCTTGCACTCCTACTCGAGACTTTCCTCGGCACAAATTCTTTGGGATCTTTTCCAATGATATCACAAAGGTTCTATCCCTCTTGAGGTTAATTACTCTAACTCCTTTAGAGGAAAGTATGCGCACTCCTTGCGCTCGGCGTTCAACTACTTCTCAAGCATTGAATCCTTCAGACTCTGTGCACTTCCTACAACAACGGTCCTTAACTCCCTGCTCAGATTCACTACTGAGACTTCTTCTAGCCTGTGCACACCTTGCACAGCTCTGGTGCCAATTCTGCACTCCGGGAAATTAGAACAAAAGTCACCTCTATCGGAACCCTGCAGTCACGCACTCCTTGCGGACAAATTCCACTACACTCCTTGCGGGAATTCTCTGGTTCAAGATAGAGAAACAATTGAAACTAACTTCTTGTTCTCACAGATTTCAATTTAACTATGAAACCACATACACAACACATCAAGCAAATGTATGACAGAAAGCAAAACATTCATGAGCATAATATCAACACAGAGAAACAACACAAACCATGAAATTGAATCAAAGTCTTTCTTCTGTTAATCCAATCTATACATGGGTGTTCTCCACAAGTTCTCTTCTTGCTCTCCTCTTCTTGTTCCTCCATACTAATGTTACAATGTACAAATGAGGGTGTCTATATTCCGTTTCCCTCTCGAACTTTAAAACTGTCTAATCTAGACTTAAAAATCTATCTACTTGCATTAAATATATTAAATGCCTTCTTATCTACTAAGGACGAGAGCTTAAAGGCTCAAGGTCCCCTTTACAATACAAGCACGCTTCTTTATGAATTACCTCATTAAAGTGTGGCGCAACAATTTCCAAAGCATTTCAAAATTTGTAGAGGCGTTGTCCAGTTGTCTTTTTCTGCTCCACACGCTGGCTCGCTTGATGAGTGAGCGATGCTCCTGCATCATAAGGGATAGATGACTGGGTTTAATTTATCCTTCACTTATTATCCATGCACAAGAATGAAGGGCATTTAAATCTATAGGTCTTTAAACACCGGAGTGATGACTGTCGATTCATCTCCTAGCCGACTGCTCAGGCACAAAATAATAACTTAAGTAATAGGGACATAAGATAAAAACACAATTATTCTTCGTATTAAACAATAAAGAAACGCAAAGAAGTCACTGCAATCAGAGTTTGGGTTCGCCATGGGAAATAAATTCAAATACAACAAGCATAAGGCTACGATGACTCTAAGTTATTTGATCATAAAATGTTGGGCTCATCAAGACAATTGCTGAAGATAAAAATGAAATGTCTGGATAGTGTTACGTTGAATAAAACATAATCTTTAACATAGTAGAAGTACATTACTGAAGGTGCAGGAAAAATAATTAAACTACCATTCAATACAAATATACACATGCGTACCGTAGCTAAATGTGAAAGCTCTGAGTCGTTGTCCCACACCCTTTCTGTCTAGCTCCTGCTTTCCAACTGATGTGACCTCACTGGTACCTCCCAGCCAATGCTAAGGGTACTCTTCTTCCCCCTGATCCCCTCGAGCCGCAAAGGGAAAATACACACAATACCAGAGAATGCTAGCACCCAGCTCGCCTCGCAAGATCGAGCTACCACTCGTTACCCGAACTGGGTATCCCAACTCCCACAAGAGAAAGTTTAGTCAAGGTAAAATTTCAGCAACGTAACTTTACGCAAAAACATGAGATCCATACTCCTCTTCCTCCATCATTTTTATAGAGTTTTCAAGTAATCAGTTTCCCAAATTCTCATTAAATTCCTTTTTCGTTTAATTAATTTTGAAAAACCTCCCCCGTACAGATGTCGCCTGATCCCCCTAGTTACACCAGAAAATCAATTTTATTAATTAATTAAATACTCCTATTTCCCTCATCCACCTAAGAGTATTCATAAAAGCACTCCTTGGTGTCCCAAAATTCCCTTACACTTCTTAAATGACTTACACCTTACTTAATTCCTAGTTGAGTTCACAATTAGAAAGTTCCAAAGGCAAGATTGCTTACTAAGTTATACATTCATCTTTTTCTTTACGTTTGCCCTTTTCTTTAAGTTTCCTAATTCTTTTAAGTTTCCCGCTTTTTCCTTTTTAACTAAAAATGAATTTAGCAAGTGCAGATAAAACAACCATTTACCCTTTTTCCTTTTTAATTAAAAATTAATTTAGCAAGTGTAGATGAAAAAACAACCATTTACCCTCTTTTCTTTTTAACTAAAATTTAAATTAGCAAATGTAGATGAAAACAACCATTACCCCTTATTAAAAATTTAATCATTCATTACAATTTTGACTTTAATATATAAGTTTGAATTTATTACATGTTTATTTATTAATTTTGTTTTACCAAATGTTCTACTTAGACCTAGGTTTTAATTTCACTAGGATGGGCGACATTTTTTATTAGGGAAAATTGTTTTTTTAAACCTTACTTATCACATCATTCATTTCAAGGCCGACTAGGTTGATTGACTTACCAGTTAAAATTGTGATGTGCCCTTCAGGACGCACTACGTGCTCCAAGGGTGCCACTTGCGTCTTGACTGAATTTGGTAGATATCAAACCCATGGAGTCAATACTCTTCCATGTGATCTTGTGGGAGACTAAGGGCCTCTAAGGAATAAGGCCCCTGCCTTATTGCGTGCCCCTTAGAATCATTGTGAGCGACTATCATAGTCTTCCCTCATGACATCATGGGTATTCTCAAACTAGGTAATCATTAAGCTACAGTTCGTGCCACATCGAGAGTGCTAGCAGGTTGTGGCAGGCATGTTGCGACACCTCTCCCTCAATATATCTGGTTGTCATGCATGACCCCTCTACTCCATATGTGAGCCTGGTCGAGAGGCTATCGTCAACCTACATTCATCAATGAGTCATTTCAGCAGTAATAATCAATTATCACAACATCTAATCATATGTACATATGTCACATCAACAAAATTCAAACCCAATAGTTCAGTACCTGACTCGATCTAGAGTCCAAGGGGCTTCATTGATGCCTTTGCATCCTCGAGGTCCAAAGTCCTATACACTCAGGAGAACCTGGTTAATAACAGCTTCTATGTAATACAACCAAATAACATATCATCAAATCCATAATATATAATAATCATAATCAAAATGACCAATAGATATAATAACATGGATCACTTGCAAGAAAGTGTCCTCAAAGAATAAGTTCACTCGGTGCACGTAAGAGCGGGATGTTACAGTTTTCAATTATTGGATTTTCCACATTTTCATATATTGTTTGGTAAAAAGGTATATGGTTATGCATCTAATCTTTTCGTTTTTCTCATGTTATATAAATTTTCCTAGTATTTGGTTAGTTTCACTCATCCTAAAGTGATTTTATTATACAAAGAATTAGAAAACCAAAAATTTTAATATAACCCTAACAAAATTTCAAATAGATGAGTGAATTTTGACCTTTCGGAATTCACACCATTTTAAATTAGACCATGTACATTTTATACATAGAGTATCCTTACTTGTTGGAAGTTTTTAGGGGGGGATCTTATTTCACTACCGTACTAGACCACACCTTGAGTGGAGGATGCTACACATCTTACACGGTGGTTTGACACCCTGGTATCATTTTTAGTTTTAGTTTAGATCTCTTTATGGAGTGTCAGGTTTTGATGGAATTGCTTAAGGACAAGCAATCTTTGGGAAGGGAGGATTGTAATGTCCCCATCTTTGGATTCCTTGACTTTACAATTGGAGACGACCTTATGGGTTTATGTCAACCTAACCAAAGGAGTAAATGGTGGTTAACATAGTGCCTAGGAAATTCGGAGGGGTTTTATGGATCATGTGCTATTCCATTCGCCATATTTTATCACAGGGATCATTTCCACACAATCCTCTCTTGGTTCAGTGTCGTTTCGACAATTTTGATAATTTTGGTCATTATTGGGCATAATTTAATTAAATACACTAAATGTGTTATTGGGACCATATTGTCTGAAGGGATACATGAGTGTAATAGCTCGTTGGAACCTGGATGAAATGATATAATGGTTGGAATGATGAGAAAGGGGTTTACGACATCCATGAATGTATTAGAATCCAATTAACTACTTTCCTATATTAAAAAGGTAAATTATTAATTACTTAAACATTAAAAATAAATTTTTAATGTTTAAGTGAAGATTGGAGGGAAAATAAGGTAAGGGTTTGATTTGGTCAAAAGGGAAAGATATAGAAGGATGAGAGGAAGAATAAATAGAGGGGTAACCCTTCACTTTGGTATTATGTTTTGATTGATCTCTTGGAATTCTCTTGGAGCCAAGTTTTTCGTTAGGGTTTTGACAAAACCCTTCCATTTTAGTTTAGTTTCGGTGGTGCAATATCCATTCTATCTAGACAAGGAGGAGGATCCATCCTAGATCTTCATTGGAGCTTCATCTACTTAGAAAGGTATGGATGAAGGACCCATTGTAATTAAAATAAATTGTATATATTCAAGTATGATGTTAAAACTTAGAGAGGAAGATAAATTTATATGCATCTCAATATAAAATCTTCTCAAAGAGGTTTATAAAGCAAGTTACTCACATTTATATTCAATTATTTTATTGCAAACTAATGGGTAGACTGACAAAACAAAAGGGTGTGTGCCCTCATGATGAGGAGTGAAACAATGGCCCCAACTAATAAGAGTTCATAATTCACTTGAAACACACAATGATGAAATTCGATCACTTAGTATTACACCCCAAAAATATCGAAAGTATTGTCATGTTATATCAAAACCATAAAATCCTTTATGTTAAAAACCTATTATATAGCATAGGCTTCATATAGCCAAATATGAGAATGCAACAATATTTTCTTTGATACGATGATAAGGTGCTTAGTTTACCTTATTTACATTTGTGTTTGCAATTATTAGTTTTTCAACATTTTCATATATTGTTTCTTAAAAAGGCATATGGTTATGCATCACATATTTTCCGTTTTAGACATTTTCCTAATATTTGGTTAGCTTCACTCATCCTAAAGTGTTTTTATTCTGCAAAGAATTAGAAAACCAAAAATTTGAAGATAACCATAACAAAATTTCAAATGGATGAGTGAATTTTGAACTTTTTTAATTCACACAATTTTAATTTACACCATGTACTTGTTATATGGTTAAAAATTATTGCTAACTTGATCTTTGCATATAATGGCACTTAAAATTTCCACGTTTGAACATCATTGTTGTTATATATAATAATTAAGGACAATTATTCATTTGTTTGACTAACAATACAAAAATTAACATAAAAAAACTTATATGAGTTCAAACAATTTTATGAAACAATCAAATTAACCATCCATTTATTTTATAAGCCATAACATCATCACATTTGAACTCTAACTACAAACAAAAATCAACATACGATCAAAGTCATCCCTCCTTCGATATTTATGATATGGAAATCTCCATTAATGAAGAAACATTTTCACACAATATTCAATACTCATATTAACATTTTATTATTCATTTGTTGTTGAAAAAGATTCTGAGAATCTTTATTAATGCAAGTAAATTCACTAAATTAAATTATTTCTGGCAATGCCAATCAACCAAAAAGTTGAAGATAACCTTAACAAAATTTCAAATAGATGAGTGAATTTTGAACTTTTGTAATTGACACCATCTTAAATTACACCATGTACCTGTTATATCTTTAAGAATCACCATTAACTTGATTATTACATAAAATGACACTTAAAAAGTCCACGTCCTGTTAAGATTTTTTTTCTTTTTTGTAAATTAGAGTTTGTATTGATTCCTGGCCAAAAATACAGATGTCTGAGAGGCATCTATCTACATGGAAGCGGTGCCCTGGTGGGAAACCACCACTTCCAGGTGTCCAAGTTCATATATGGAAACTGTGCCCATATGGGAAACCATCGTTGCCCAATGTCAAGTAAAAAAATATGAACTATGCTACGAGGCCACGCAGGGCCAAACTTATCATAGAGCTAGATGTCATGCATAAGGAGGAAAAAAATGCTACTATGCTACGGAGGGCTAAAATATGAACATGAAGAAAAAAGAGCACTGGAAGACATTAGAAACCTTGACCTAGTCGTGGCCTGACATAGACTTGCACTGCCTATGATTTTCCTTTCTCTCGGTCAACCATGGCCCATCGAAGATCTTGGAGAAACGCCATCACGGTATCCACTTTGCACCAACGGTCGTCTTCCCTAGTCTGAGTTTCATGCATGGCCAATATGATGTCCTCCAGGTCATTTTTAATGTTTCTCAGAGTGGTCATGAGCTCATCTTGCTCTTCACCCCTGCCACTGAAATAATTGGCCATCATTGTTGTAACAATAATGATGTTTTAATATTTAAACATCATTTTTGTTATATACCAATTGAAGGCAATCATTCAATTTTTTCACTAACAATCACAAAAATAACAATTTCTTTTTTATATGAATTTAAACTATTTTATGGAACAATTTTAAATTAACCATTCATTTATAAATAACATAAAAAATATTGTATGAATTTAAACTATTTTATGGAAAAATAAAATTAACCGTCCATTTATAAATAACATAAAAAACTTATATGAATTCAAACCATTTTATGAAACAATTAAATTAACCATCTATTTATTTTACAAGCCATAATATCATCACATTTGTACTCTAACTAAAAATGGAAATCAACATATGACCAAACTCAGCCATCTTTCAGTATTTATGATATGGAAATATTTTGCACATTAATGGAGAAACATTTTCATACAATATTCAATACTTACTTTAAGCACAAAAGAAAGAACACTATCACATGTTGTTCAAATGTACCTTCATTGGTTGTGCACCCTTGTTCTCTTATATGGATTCCAAAGGTCACCATCGCAAACTGTCACGTCCTTTGTGCGTGCCTTCACTGACCCATGCATCCAAGCGAACACATACACTCCTCAACCATCGCGTCCCTTAGGACTGGTGCATCCCAACCTTGGTGTGCCTTGCCTTGTTCTTTTCCTCATGGTTGGGAAAGACCCTTGGCGTGTTTGTGCACCCAAGGTTCCCACTTTCCCAACTAGTGCAACAGTTGGGTGCTGGATCAACCCCAAGTTCTGTCTCCTTGAGGACTTGGGTGAGGGTTTTTTCACCCTTATAACATAATACCTTAGAGTTGGTTTGTATCCCTAACCATGGATTGGACCATGAAAAATATCCCTACTATGCCCAATCCTTGACATCATGTGTATATTAGTCTTGGAGTTCAAATATTTCTTCTTCGGGGTCTATGTTTTGGTTAGCAAGGTATGCATGAATGACCCATAGA
>JASDQU010374383.1:8761-21874 GCA_032191745.1 Picea mariana | reverse complement strand
TGGCCAAGTCATCTATAATGTTGTATAAAGAGAAGTAATGTTCCATTTGGGTTACCCAACCAGTGGGGTCTGAGCCATCAAATTTGGTCACATCCACCCGTGGAAGGCGTAAGTCACGTTGAAAGTGATGGTTTTGGAAGGTATGGGAATGAGAGGAATGATCACCTTCAGTATCTGGGGTGAGGAAGAGGAAGTATTATCTGTAGGGATATGTAGTTTTTTGTAGAGTGTCGAAAAGACTTATTCAAGCTGGGTGGTGAGGTCTTATTTGATTTCACCCATTGAGGACTGCATGGTTGTATTGATGGTGGCAACATTAACACTGAGTTGTTTCACTTCTTGTTGGGTCCCAATGAGACCAGATTACAGGGTGTTGAAGCGAGCTTCCAAGTCTTGGCTACGAGTATGGACCATGAGGATGGGGGAACTGAAAAGGGGCGGGCAGGGTAAAACAATTTTTCCAAAAAAATGATATGGATGAATGTGATAAGGGCGAAGAGATGAATCCAATGGAATAGGTCTGAAATAATGGTGAAAATATACCATATATAAAATGTATGCATAACAAAAATAAAATTCTAGTAATGGTAGAATAACAACAATATAACCAGAACATTCACCACAATAACATTGAAATGATATAAGAATAACAACAGAAATAGCACTTTGAATCTGAAATCAATGTTGACGGGCCTCCTCAAGGGGGAAACCTCCAGTTGAGAAGATCTCTATTACAATAATATTGAAGCTAGGGTTCTCATACCCTCGACTCCTATTTATACTAAAAAGAAGCATCTAGAGGAAGATCCTTCTAGAAGCGAAAGCTTCTATTAGGTCTTCTTACATCCGCCTTGTTCTATTTTATTGAAAGGACTTATTAATATTGAACTTTATTACATCTGAATATATTTTTCTACCTATGTGCGGGTTAGGACCATAACATGTTATTCCTCGAACACTTGTCTTCTCAGAATACTCCTTTCGACACTTAGTCCAATTTCAGCATGTGCATGCCTTGCAATAGATTCTCTTCCAAAATCCAACCACTCTATGGACAACTTCAGATACTCCTATTGAACTTCTAAGAGAGAAGACTCTGTCATGCACTCCTTGCAGACGAAATTCCTTCAAGCTATGTCTCTGAAACTTTCTGAGTCAAAATGGACTCTATCAATGCACACTTTGTGGTAACTATGCACTCCTTGCATGCATAAGGCTCACGTTATCTCTTCTGGGCTTATGAGTCAAAACCGACTCTGTCTACACACTTCTTGCGAACACTATGCACATTGCACTTGCTTGTAGAAGAGAAACAATTGAAACTTATTTAAAATATCACATATTTATACATTTAGCCATCCAAATGAATTCATAAACACAAGAACAAGAAATAACAGAGAATTCCTAATAAACAAAAAGTCTACCATTCATTCATTCAGATAGACGGATCAACAACATACATTTGGGACAATTCTCCTATGTTATATTCATTCAACTAAAATATAAATATGCTCATATATTGCTTCTCAGTACATCTCATCTTTCAGCACTCAGCTAAAATGGCGATAACTCTCAATAACTAGAGTGCCAACAACCTCTACTAGGCAACAATACAAAACTTTATACAAGAGGGCTCTTCGAGCTTTTCCCTCCAACTACTCTAAAGCTATCCCATCGAATTAAAATCTATCAACTACTAATATTTATTAAAATAAATATTTTTGATAGACAAATAAGATCGAACACATTGAATCTATACTGCACTCAACTACATTAAAATAAAATACATTTTCCTATGTCTTCATGAACCATCCATCTCTACAACATTTAGGATATTCTTTAATTACAACTCCTTTCAAAATATTTGCATGATACATTCCTCAAAATTTAAATTTCTTCAAAATGTGCACTAGTGCACCTAGTTGTCCTCTACTTACGCTTCGTTGGCGATTCTCCTACATCAGAAAAATTTTCACACAATATTCAATATTTAATTTAAGAAAAAAATAAAGAACACTATCACATGTTGTTCCAACCTTCATTGGTTGTGCACCCTTGTTCTCTTATATGGACTCCAAAGGTCACCATCGCAAACCATCATGTCCTTTATGTTTCTCGCATCCCTTCGCGAACCAAAGAACCCAAACAAACCATTGCACAACTTCATGGACCAATGCACCCAAGTGAACCCAAACACTCATCAACCATCACGTCCCTTGGGACTAGTGCATCCCAACCTTGGTGTTCCCTCCCTTGTTCTTTTCCTCGTGGTTTGGAAATACCCTTGGCGCATTCGTGCACCCAAGTTTCCCACATTCTCAATTAGTACAACACTTGGGGGTTGGATCAACCCCAAGTTCTGTCTCCTTGAGGACTTGGGCAAGGGTTTTTGCACCCTTCTAATAGAAGACCTTACAGTTGGTTTGTATCTCTAACCATGGATTGGACCATGAAAAATATCCCTACTATGCCCAATCCTTGACATCATGTGTATATTGGTCTTGGAGTTCAAATATTTCTTCTACGAGGTCTATGTTTTGGTTAGCAAGGTATCCATGAATAACCCATAAGCATTAAAATCAATTGTATTTATTCAAGTATTATGTTAAAAATTAGAGAGGGAGATATATTTATATGCAACTCCATAAAAAATCTTCTCTAAGTGGTTTATAGAACAAGTTACTCACATTTATCTTTAATTTTTTTGTTTTAAATTAATGGGTAGACTGAAAAAACAAAATGGTGTGTTCCCTCATCATGAGGAGTGAATGAATGAGCCATTATAATAAGAGAATAATTCACTTGAAACACATAATGATGAAATTTGATCACTTAGTACTACACCCCCAAAATATCAAAAGTATATCAAAATCATAAAATCCTTTATGTTAAAAAAACTATTATATAGCATAGGCGTCATATAGACAATTCTAAAAATGAAACAATATGTGCTTTGATACAATGATAAGGTTCTTAGTTTACCTTTATATGTTTTACATTTATATGTTTTCAATTATTGGTTTTTCCACATTTTCATATATTGCTTGATAAAATGGTATATGTTTATGCATCAAATCTTTTCCTTTTTCTCTTGTTATAGACATTTTCCTAATATTTGGGTAGCTTCACTCATTCTAAAGTTCTATTATTCTACACATAATTAGCAAACCAAAAAGTTGAAGATAACCTTAACAAAATTTCAAATAGATGAATGAATTTTGAAGTTTTGTAATTCACATAATTTTAATTTACATCATGTACTTGTTATATAATTAAGAATGATGGATAATTTTATTATTGGATAGAAAGGCACTTAAAAATTCCACCTCTTGTTAGTATATGAACATAATTATTGTTATATAATAAATAAATCCAATCATTCATTTATTTCACTAACAATCACAAAAAATAACATAAAAAAATCTATATGAATTTAAATTATTTTATGGAACAATAAAATTAACCATCCATTTATAAATAACATAAATAAATTTAAACTATTTTATTGAACAATAAAATTAACCATCCATTTATTTTACATTAAATTAAATTAAAAGGTATATGGTTTTACATCCAATCTTTTCCGTTTTCTCTTGTTCTCGACATTTTCCTAATATTTTGTTAACTTCACTCATCCTAAAGTGATTTTATTCTATAAATAATTAGAAAACCAAAAATTTGAAGATAACCATAACAAAATTTCGAATAGATGAGTGAATTTTGAACTTTTTTAATTCACACCATTTTAATTTACACCATGTTCTTGTTATATGGTTAAAAATCATCGCTAACTTGATCATTGCATAGAATGACACTTAAAATGTCCATGTTTGAACATCATTGTTGTTATATATAACAATTAAGTCCAATCATTCATTTGTTTGAACGTTGACTGTATTAGAAGACAATTAAGCACTTTCTGATATTAAAAAGGCAAATTATTAATTATTTAAACATTAAAAAGTAATTTTTAATGTTTAAGTGAAAATTGGAGGGAAAATAAGGTAAGGGTTTAATTTAGTCAAAAGGGAAAAATATAGAAGGCTCGGATGAAGAATAAATAGATGGGTAACCCTTCACTTTGGTATTATGTTTGGATTGATCTCTTGGAGAATTCTTGGAGCCAAAGTTTTCATTTGGGTTTTGACAAAACCCTTACATTGTAGTTTGGTTTCGATGGTGCAATATCCACCCTAGCTAGACAAGGAGGAGGATCCATCCTGGATCTTCATTGGAGATTCTTTTGGTTAGTAAGGTATGCATGAATGAACCATAGGAATTAAAATTAATTGTATGTATTCAAGTATTATGTTAAAACTTAGAGAGGAAGATATATTTATGTGCAACTCAATATAAAATCTTCTCAAAGTGGTTTATAGAACAAGTTACTCACATTTATCTTCAATTCTTTTGTGCAAACTAATGCATAGAATGACAAAACTGAAGGGCGTGTGCCCTCATGTTGAGAAGTGAAAGGATGGCCACAACCAATAATAGAATAATTCACTTTAAACACAGAATGATGAAATTTTATCACTTAGTACTACACCCCAAAAATATCGAAAGTATTGTCATGTTATATCAAAACCATAAAATCTTTTATGTTAAAAAATTATTATATAGTAGAGGCTTCATATAGCCAATTCTAAGAATTAAACAATATGTGATTTGATACAATGATAAGGTTCTTAATTTACCTTATTTACATTTATGTTTGTAATTATTGGATTTTTCACATTTTCATATATTGTTTGGTAAAAGGGTATATGGTTATGCATATAATTTTTGCCCTTTTCTCATGTTCTACAAATTTTCCTAATATTTGATTAGCTGCACTCATACTAAAGTGCTTTTATTATAAAAATAATTAGAAAACCAAAAGTTTAAGATAACCCTAACAAAATTTCAAATAGCTGAGTGAATTTTGAGCTTTTGTAATTTACACCATTTTAAATTAGACCATGTATTTGTTATTCATCGAGTATCCTTACTTGTTGGAAGTTTTCAGGGGAGCTCTTGTTTTAGTACTTTACCAGACCATGCCTTGAGTGGAGGATGCTACACATCTTACACGGTGGTTTGGGACCCTGATATCATTTTCAGTTTCAGTCTAGATCATTTTCTGGATCGTCAGGTTTTGATGCCATTTCTTAAGGACAATCCATCTTTGGTAAGGGAGGATTGTAATGTCCCCATCTTTCTATTCCCCGACTTTACAGTTGGAGGTGACCTTATGGGTTTATGTCAATGTGGCAAGAGGAGTAAATGATGGTTAACAAGGTGCTTGGGAAATTTGGAGGGGTTTTATGGATCCTATGATATTCCATTCACCATATTTTATCACAAGGATCATTTCCAAATAGCCCTCTCTAGGTTCAATGGCGTTTCAACAATTTCCATAATTTTGGTCATTATTGGGAATAATTTAATTAAATACAATAAATGTGTTATTGGAACCATATTGTTTTAAGGGATACATGAGTGTAATAGCTCGTTGGAACCTGGATGAAATGACATAAAAATTGGAATTATGAGAAAGAGGTTTCCGACATCCATGAATGTATTAGAATCCAATTAACCACTTTTCGATATTAAAAAGGTAAATTATTAATTACTTAAACATTAAAAATAAGATTTCAATGTTTAAGTGAATATTGGAGGGAAAATAAGGTAAGGGTTTGATTTGGTCAAAAGGGAAAGATATAGAAGGATGAAAGGAATAATAAATAGAGGGGTAACCCTTCACTTTGTTATTATGTTTGGATTGATCTCTTGGAGCCAAGGTTTTCATTAGGGTTTTGACAAAACCCTTCCATTTTAGTTTTGTTTTAGTGGATCAATATCCATCCTATCTAGATAAGGAGGAGGATCCATCATGGATCTTCATTGGAGCTTGATCTGGTTAGAAAGGTATGGATGAATGACCCATTGGAATTAAAAGCAATTTTATATATTGAAGTATTATTCTTAAAACTTAGAGAGGAAGATAAATTTATATGAAACTCAATATGAAATATTCTCAAAGTGGCTTATAACACAAGTTACTCACATTTACCTTCAATTCATTTATTTCAAACTAATGGGTAGGCTGACAAAACAAAAGCGTGTGCACCCTCATGATGAGGAGTGAAATAATGGCCGCAACTAATAAGAGTTCATAATTCGCTTGAAACACACAATGATGAAGTTCGATCACTTAGTACTACACCCCCAAAATATCAAAATTATTGTCATGTTATATCAAAACCACAAAATCCTTTATGTTAAAAAATCTATTATATAGCATAGGCTTCATATAGTCAAATCTAAGAATGCAACAATATGTTCTTTGATACGATAATAAGGTTCTTAGTTTACCTTATTTACATTTGTGGTTGTAATTATTAGTTTTTCCACATTTTCATATATTGTTTGGTAAAAAGGCATATGGTTATGCATCAAATATTTTCCGTTCTAGACATTTTCCTAATATTTGGTTAGCTTCACTCATCCTAAAGTGATTTTATTATACAAAGAATTAGAAAACCAAAAAGCTCAAGATAACCATAACAAAATTTCAAATGGATGAGTGAATTTTGAAATTTTTTAATTCACACCATTTTAATTTACACCATGTACTTGTTATATGGTTAAAATGTATCACTAACTTGATCATTCCATATAATGGCACTTAAAATTTCTACGTTTGAACATCATTGGTGTTATATATAATAATTAAGGACAACCATTCATTTGTTTGACTAACAATCACAAAAATTAACATAAAAAAACGTATATGAAATCAAACGATTTTATGAAACAATTAAATTAACCATCAATTTATTTTTCAAGCCATAAAATCATCACATTTGAACTCTAACTACAAAGGGAAATCAACATACGACCAAATTCATCCCTCCTTCGATATTTATGATATGTAAATATCTTTCACATTAATGAAGAACCATTTTAACACAATATTCAATACTTATATTAATAGTTTCTTATTCATTTGTTGCTGAAAAAGCTTCCGAGAATCTTTATTAATGCAAGTAAATTCACTAAATTAAATTATTTCGAGCAATGCAAATCAATAACCTTCTACACAAAATTAGCAAACCAAAAAGTTGAAGAAAACCTTAACAAAATTTAAAATAGATGAGTGAATTTTGAACTTTTGCAATTCATAGAATTTTAAATTACACAATGTACTGGTTATATCCTTAGGAATCATCATTAACTTGATTATTACATAGAATGACACTTAAAAGTCCACGTCTTGTTAATATTTGTACATCATTATTGTTATATAATAATTAAAGGAAATCACTCATTTGTTTCACTAACAATCACAAAAAATAACATAATTTTTTTTATATGAATTTACACTATTTTATGGAACAATTTTAAATTAACCATCCATTTATAAATAACATAAAAAATATTGTATGAATTTAAACTATGTTATGAAACAATGAAATTAACAATCCATTTATAAATAACAGAAAAAAACTTATATGAATTCAAACTATTTTATGAAACAATTAAATTAACCATCTATTTATTTTACAATCCATAACATCATCACATTTGTACTCTAACTACAAAGGGAAATCAACATAGGACCAAACTCATCCTTCCTTCAGTATTTATATAAATATGCAAATCTTGCAGATTAATGAAGAAAGATTTTCAAGCAATATTATAAAAATTATATTAATTTTCAAATATTTTCATGTGCAGTTGAAAGACTTTCTGACAACTACACATGATATTAACATTTTCTTATTCATTTTCTCCTGAAAAATCTTCCAATAATATTTATTAATGCAAACAAATTCACTAAATTAAATTATTTCTGGCAATGCCAATCAATAACCTTTGTTCCTCTCTTGAAGAATATTCGTTCCCACATACTTGCATGCAAAAGAAGATTTTTATATATGAATTCATAGAGACCCAATTGAAATAGTAAGAACACTATAATTACCTGTCGAGCATCATAGTGGTGGTTTGGGGCTTATTCCTAGATTGTCTTTGAATGTTGATCCATCCACAATCCTCAGACTTTCAAAGCCATTTACTTGATATCACTGTTTACTTGAATGTATTAGAATCCAATTAACCAATTTACGATATTCAAAAGGTAAATCGTTAATTACTTAAACATTAAAAGTAATTTTTAATGTTTAGGTGAAAATTAGAGGGAAAATAAGGTAAGGTTTTGATTTGTTCAAAATGGAAAGATATAGAATGGTAGGAGGAACAATAAATAGATGGGTAACCCTTCACTTTGGTATTATGTTTTGATTTATATCTTCGGCCATTCTTGGAGCCAAGGTTATCATTAGGGTTTTGACGAAACCCTTTCATTCTCGTTTAGTTTGGGTGGTGCAATGTCCACCCTCGCTAGACAAGGAGGAGGATCCATCATGGATCTTCATTGGAGATTCATCTGGTTAGAAAGGTATGCATGAATGACCCATAGGAATTAAATCAATTTTATCTATTCAAGTATTATGTTAAAACTTTGAGAGGAAGATATAGTTATATGCAACTCAATATAAAATTCTCACAAATTGGTTTATAGAACAAATTACTCACATTTATCTACAATTCTTTTGTGAAAACTAATGGGTAGAATGAAAAATAAAAAGGGTGTGTTCCCTCTTGTTGAGGAGTGAAAGAATGGCCCCAACTCATAAGAGTTTAGAACTCACTTAAAACACACAATTATGAAATTTGATCACTTAGTACTACACCCCAAAAATATCGAAAGTATTTCCATGTTATACCAAAATCATAAAATCCTATATGTTAAAAAAATTATTATATAGCATAGGATTCATATAGTCAATTGTAAACATGCAGCAATATGTTCTTTGAGATGATTATAAGGTTCTTAGTTTACCTTATTTACATTTAAGTTTTTTCCACATTTTCATATATTGTTTGGTAAAATGGTATATGGTTATCCATCAAATCTTTTCCTTTTGTTCTTATTCTACACAGTTTCCTAATATTTTGTTAAATTCACTCATTATAAAGTGCTTTTACTCTACAAATAATTAGAAAACCAAAAATTTGAAGATAACCATAACAAAATTTCAAATAGATGAGTAAATTTTCAACTTTTTTAATTCACACCATTTTAATTTACACCATGTACTTGTTATGTGGTTAAAAATCATTGCTAACTTGATCATTTCATAGAATGGCACTTAAAATGTCCATGTTTGAACATCATTGTTGTTATATATAACAATTAAGGCCAATCATTCATTTGTTTGAACGTTGACTGTATTGGAAGCCAATTAACCACTTTTTGATATTAAAAAGGTAAATTATTAATTATTTAAACATTAAAAACTAATTTTTAATGTTTAAGTTTAAATTGGAGGGAAAATAAGGTAAGGGTTTGATTTGGTCAAAAGGGAAAAATATAGAAGGCTCAGAGGACGAATAAATAGATGGGTAACCCTTCAATTTGGTATTATGTTTGGATTTATCTCTTAGAGCATTCTTGGAATCAAGATTTTCATTTGGGTTTTGACAAAACCCTTCCATTGTAGTTTAGTTTCGGTGGTGCAATATCCACCCTAGCTAGATAAGGAGGAGGATCCATCCCGGATCTTCATTGGAGCTTCTTCTAGTTAGGAAGGTATGCATGAATGAACCATAGGAATTAAAATAAATTGTATGTATTCAATCATTATGTTAAAACTTAGATAGGAATATATATTTATATGCAACTCAATATAAAATCTTCTCAAAGTAGTTTATAGAACAAGTTACTCAAATGTATCTTCAATTATTTTGCACAAACTAATGGGTAGACTAACAAAACAAAAGGGTGTGTGCCCTCATGCTGAGAAGTAAAAGGATGGCCCCAGCTAATAAGAGAAGAATCTACTTGAAACACACAATGATGACATTTGATCACTTAGTACTACACCCCAAAAATATCGAAAGTATTGCGATGTTATATCAAAACCATAAAATATTTTATGCTAAAAAACTATTATATAGTATAGGCTTCATATAGCCAATTTGAAGAATGCAACAATATGTGCTTTGATACAATGATAAGGTTCTTACTTTGCCTTATTTACATTTATGTTTGCAATTATTGGATTTTCCACATTTTCATATATTGTTTGGTAAAAAGGTATATGGTTATGCATCTAATATTTTCCTTTTGCTCCTGTTCTATAAATTTTTCTAATATTTGCTTAGTTTCACTCATCCTAAATTTCTTTTATTATACAAAGAATTAGAAAACCAAAAAGTTTAAGATAACCCTAAATTGTTTTCAAATACATGAGTGAATTTTGAGCATTTGTAATTCACACCATTTTAAATTAGACCATATACTTGTTATACCTTGAGTATACTTACTTGTTGGAAGTTTTCAGGGGGCCTCTTATTTTAGTACCTTACTATACCACACCTTGAGTGGAGGATGCTACACATCTTACACGGTGGTTTGGGACCTTAGTATCATTTTCAGTTTCAGTCTAGATCTCTTTGTGGAGCGTCAGGTTTTCATGGCATTGCTTAAGGAAAAACAATCTTTGGGAAGAGACGATCATAATGTCCCAATCTTTGGATTCCCTGACTTTACAGTCGGAGGTGACCTTATGGGTTTATGCCAAACTAGAGAGAGGAGTAAATAGTGGTTAACATGGTTCCTCGACAATTCGAAGGGGTTTTATGGATCCCATTCTATTCCATTCACCATATTTTGTCACAAGGATCATTTTCACACAGTCCTCTCTTGATTCAATGGTGTTTCAACAATTTCCATAATTTTGGTCATTATTGGGCATAATTTAATTAAATACACTAAATGTGTTATTGGGACCATATTGTCTGAAGGGATACATGAGTGTAATAACTCATTGGAACCAAGACTAAACGATATAAAGGTTGGAATGATGAGAAAGGGGTTTTCAACATCCAATAATGTATTAGAATCCAATTAACCACTTTTTGATATTAAAAAGGTAAATTATTATATACTTAACCATTAAAAAGAATTTTTTAATGTTTAAGTGAATATTGGAGGGAAAATAAGGTAAGGGTTTGATTTGGATAAAAGGGAAATATATAGAAGGATAAGAGGAAGAATAAATAGAGGGGTAACCCTTCACTTTGGTATTATGTTTGGATTGATCTCTTGGAGTTCTCTTGGAGCCAAGGTTTTTGTTACGGTTTCGACAAAAACCTTCCATTTTAGTTTAGTTTCAATGGTGCAATATCCATCCTATCTAGACAAGGAGGAGCATCCATCCCAGATCTTCATTGGAGCTTCATCTGGTTAGCAAGGTATGGATGAATGACCCATTGGAATTAAAAGCAATTGTATATATTCAAGTGGTATGTTAAAAATTAGAGACGAAGATTAATTTATATGCAACTCAATATAAAATCTTCTCAAAGTGGTTTATAAAATAAGTTACTCACATTTATCTTCAATTCTTTTATTGCAAACTAATGGGTAGATTGACAAAAAAAAAGGGTGTGTACCATCATGATGAGGAGTTAAATAATGGCCCCAACTAATAAGAGTTCATAATTCACTTAATACACACAATGATGAAATTCAATCACTTTGTAATACATCCCAAAAATATCTAAAGTGTTTTCATGTGTAACGACCCCATCGTTAGGACTACATGCAAAACAACAGGCAAGCAATTATTATTATTTTTTTAAATCATGAGGGAAACAATGACAACAGTTAAACAACACAACTTGAAGAGGAACACAATGCACGTAGATCAAGAAATAGTAAACAATAACTCAGACACTAGCACATCAGGAAATTGGACAAAACATGCAATAATTAATAGACAGATAAAAATGACTACCCGATTGACACAAGCAAGACAACACCTACAAGCTAAAGGATGACATCAACCAACCCACCAAAATGGCTTTGGCGACCAGTAATTGGAAACCTATAGGGTGGGAAAAATAAATGCGTTAAGGTGTTACAAACCAAGTGCCAACGTGAATTACAAGGAACAACGCCCAAATTGGGAAGTACGGACTCTGACCAAGTTATCTGTAATGCCCATAAACATATATCTAACATTGTTATCTTCAGGAGAAATTATTTCTTAACAGCATAATACAATATCTATTCAACATAATATCGATCTTCATACCAGCAACTTAAACAATTTAGATTCATCAAATAATAACGAATTCATAGAAGAATAAATAAATGCATAATTCAACATAGTACCTGATTCTGATGCTATTTTCATTGCCAGCTGCTGCTGCTCTCCTGCAACCTGCTACTCAACCCAGTCCTGTTGCAACACAATTTTTTTTTTTCCCAAAACCATTGTTCACCCTGCCAACTAGGAAAACGACCTAGCTCCAGGATATCTACGGATATCCTGGCCCTCCGAGCCCAAAACCTCTAGCAACCCCGTTCACTGTGTCAATCCCAAACACCTATCTCTCCCTCATCCAAGACTCAGAGTTCTCCCCCCCAAAATCCTTCTCCACCCGTCTCGAATGAATCCTCCAAAATCCTTCTCCACTTCCCTTATGCCTCCTTCACCGCCCTTCCTGTATTAACTCCCCCCACCAAATACCTTATCTCTTTATTAATACCTTATCCATTCATTTAAATATATTATCCCATTTACGTATTGGTTACGTTATCCCCTATGGGATACGTAACCCAATTTAAGCATTACATTTTATTATCACACCTTTATTTAATACTTAATTAATCAATTAATTAATTAATAATCAAATTAATCATTAACCCTTAATTAAAGAGTTAATCATACTTAAACTAATCATAATAAAAAATAATTAATTAATAACAGATAATTAGTTAAGGTTATTTAATAATTAATTATAGTTTAGCTAATTTTTAGGATTATTTATTAAATTAATCATCTTAATAATCAAGGGTCATTACATACACCCACCCTTCAGGAAACTTCGTCCCGAAGTTAAGATATCTTATGGTACAAGAACAAGAACATGGTTCACACATTCATAACAAGTAGCCAACATTATTAGTAAGTAAGTCAAGGAAACTCATACATACTAATGTATATGTAGAAGAAATGTATGTGTAGCTAGTACATACAATTCTCGTACATG
>JASDQU010374382.1:59127-82674 GCA_032191745.1 Picea mariana | reverse complement strand
ACCCATAGTCTTGTTATGTGTGAAAAAAGTTCTTTTGGGTACATGTTCAAAACATAGTCAAGTTTATACTCATTTTTCTCAGAATTTTAATAGGAAGTTAGTGTTGACCTCTACTTCTAGGATTGAGCAGCAGACTTGAAGCGTATATTAAAAAAAATGTATTTGTAAGTTCATTCATTTTCATTTTGGCATTTGAGCATTAAAGAACAGTCTCATAGATTGAAAAGAGGCCCGGAGAAGTAGCCCAAGATGGGTGAACTCTGTTAACAAATTATTTATGTGTCATTTGAATTGTCATTGATCTTACTTTACCTCATTTCAACATTTTATTTCCACAAGTTATTCATCAGTGTTATTGAATTTTATGGATAAGTAAGACATTCACATGTTATTTGCAAATAGTCAAAGACGGTCTTCATTTCACGAATCTCGTGGGATGTTTAATGTGTACTTAAGAAATAATTTTACATCTAAGGATTTTTGGATCATGAGTCGTTCGTGATTTTTTCTAGAGTCTAAAGAAATTTTGGGGAGCCTTTTGTCATCCATGTTGATTATATTGTTATTGTATATTAAGTACTTGTTAGCGCTAAGAGATGCTCTCGACTGCAAAGAGAAGCATTCCTAGAACATCTTAGTTATTGAAATTATTTGTTTGGGTTTTGAATCAAGTATTTTCAATTGGATCAAATGTAATGAAAGTTTCATATGAAGGATTAAGCCTTTATCCCAATAAGTAACAACGCTTTGTAATGTCAGGGGGTGAAGTCACGGACGTGGGTAACACTTCCGTGACAATATGATCTCCAAAATTCTATAAACCATTGTTTTGACCAAACTAATATACCTTTTCGGCCAAAAGGTATTTTTTCCGGTCAAACACTGGAACGTCAAATCGAATGGTATAGTGACGACACCCTCGTTTTTCATGTAGAAATTTAGTCAGACAGATTTTTTCCATCCGACAATATGTTTTCAGCCGAAAGATATTTAGGATGAAAACTTCTTTCGGCCGAAAGAATTGTTCAACCGAAATGTTCTTTCGGCCGAAAAATTGTTTATATATTACCCACACAACGTTATTGTAACGTTTTTCCCAGCTCTTCTCAAGTGAGTGATTGTGAGTGATTGTCAGCGGTCGCTATGTTTGCGCGGTCATTGTGTTGGCAGGCGCTCATATGGGTTATCGGGTTTTTTTCTTGGTGGGTTGAGCTTCAGGTGAGTTGTTTCCATGTTCTCTAGTGTTTAGATTACTGTAATGTTGTTTAGATTACTTTAATGGTGTTTCTTTGTTACTGTAATGTTGTTTCTTTATGTTGTTTATGCGTTTTTGTTTTTATATTACTGTTTTTCTAGTTTATTACCCTAGTTTAGTTCTAGTTTAGTACCCGAGTCTCACCAAGTTCCCGCTGAAAAAAATCACCCCTAAAGACTCTTCATACTCTCCATTCAACAGACTCCTTTGAAACTCGCCATATCATTTGCAGAGTATTTTTTTCTCTTTGCTAGAGTCTTCTCGGGTTACAGGTCATACTAGTCTTAAAAGAGTCTGAGTCTTACAACATTGATTTGTAGTATAAGAAAACAAAAATATTAAAATTAGTGTTAAAATTAGAAATCAAGAAACAAGAACCAAGCCCTCTATATGACTCCAGAATATTCAACTATAAGAAAAAAACTGTATATTTAAGCCCGCATTCAACTATACGAAAAAACCTATTAACTATTGGGAAAGCAATCTATTTAAGCAAAAACCTGTGTATAGAAGGAAGCAACAGTCTATTTAAGCTCGCATTATTGTACCATTAGGAAAGCACATAACATAGTTTTATATCATGCTCTTCTTCTATCTTAATCTGTTCATTTTGTGTGATACTCCTTGGCCACAAGGATGGGCCCTCGCGACCAAGTCACAGTCCACTGGACTATGACTTGGCCGTGGGGGGAAACCCTATGGCCAAGCAGTGGGCACGCCAAGGCTCAATAGTGTGCCCAAAATCTTTAAATTTCATTTTTATTTATAATTTATTTTTAACTGTAATTTTTAAATTTTAAATTTAATTTATATGTTGTGCTTGCAGTGTGTAATTTTAATTGTAATTTTTAATTTTTAATTTTAATTTTAATTTTAATTTTTAATTGTAATTTTAAATTATATGGCTATCCAAGTCGTGGGCTCACCAACGGCTTGGCCACATGGTTGGGCCCCTGTGGCCAAGTCACAGTCCAATGGACTATGACTTGGTCGTAGGTCCAACCCTGTGGCCAAGCCATGAGCACACCAAGGCTGAATAGTGTGTTGTTGTACACCCTAGTAAATTGATTTAACAACAAAATTATTCAAATGTCATTTGGGTTGTGTGATGTCCTAAAACTAGGCAGAGAAGATAGGTGACCAAGGACATTTTGTGTCTAGCTTATTTTGAAATGTCAGAAATGTTTTCAAATCTTGATATCACCTATCCAAATTAATTGTGCCTTGTATATTATCAGTTTTCCAGTTAATCTGACTAATTTGAAATGTTTCAACTAATTTATTAATTTATTATTAATTTGCAGTTAGTTGAACTAAATCAGCTAAAAATAGATATAGATATGAGTAACTATTTGATCAGTTTTCCAATTGTTTGATGAACTTGTGATTAGTTTGTTTAATTGTTCAAAAGATTACATTCTGATTATAAATAAGTTATAAAATTATGTGCATAAATGTGTTATATAGTTTGGTACAGGTAGAAGAAATCTTTATGTTTATTTCAAATTTGTTAATATTTGTAAATTTTGATTATAAGTGTTATAAAATTCTTTGCATACATGTGTTATATTGTTTGGTAGAGGTAGAATAATTCTTTATGTTTATATTTATGTTTATTTTAAATTTGTTAAAATTAGTATTTATATTTTAGATCGAACTGAGCGAACTTATTCTTTGAGGACACTTGCTCGCAAGTGATCTGCATTATTAGACTATTAATCATTTGATTAAGATTATGAGGCGTTATGGGTCAATGACATGTTGTTTTGCTGCATTGACATAGACAGGTGCTATTGACTCGGTTTTACTGAGTGTGCAGGATTTTGGACCTCAAGGATGCAAAGGCATCGATGGAACCCCTTGGACTCTGGATTGAGTCGGGGAGTGGACTATTGGGTTTTGATTGTTGTATATATGATATTTGTGCATCTGATTAGATCATATGATTATGGATATATTTCTGACATGATTCGTTGATGATGCAGGTTGACGATAGCTTTCTGACCAGACTCACATGGGGATTAGAGGGGTCATGCATGACTACAAGAGATGTTGAGGGAGAGGCATGGACAACAGCCCTGCCACAACCTACTAGCACTCCCGCCGTGGCTCAAACTGTAGGTTAACGTTTACCTAGTTCAAGAGGACCCACGATGCCGTGAGGGCAGATTACGACAGTTGCTCACGATGATTCTAAGGGGTGCGCAATAAGGCGGGGACCTTATTCCTTAGAGGCCCTTAGTCTCCCACAAGTTCACCTGGAGGAGTATTGACTCCAGGGGTTTTTGATATTTACCAAGTCAGTTAAGAGGCTAGTATCACCCTTGGAGCATGTGATGCGTCCTAAAGGGCACATCGCACAAGAAAAATGGAAAGAGGAGAGTGGCACCCTTGGAGAATGTAGTGTGTCCTGAAGGGCACGTCGTGTTTTTATTTAATAACTGAATAAACCTAGATGGTCTTAGGAAAAATAATGTGTTAAGGAATATTTAAAACATTTCCCCAAATAAAATGTCGCCCAACCTAGGAAACTAAAGTCTAGGTCTAAATGATACATGTGATAAAAATTTTATCTATTTATTTAAGAAAGAAAATATATATAAAAATAAAAATAAAATAAATAATAATGATAATCTTCATTAATCATGTGATGAGAAGGGGGTAAGTAATTCATTTAATNGGGAAATAATGGTTTTATCTCATGTGTTAATTAAAAATTTATTAACTAAAAGAGAAAAAAAAAAAAAAAAAATTCTAAACCTGCCAATTTGAGTTTTAAATGAAAAGGGAAAGAGGGAAATCTAAAATAATTAGGAAACTAGGAAAAAGAGGGAAACATAAAAAGAAAAGGGAAACACAAGGAAAAAGTAGAAAGTCTAACTTAGTAAGATATCTAACATTTAAGAACTTTTTAAATTAACTCAACTAGTAAATTAGTAAGGGGGAATTAGTAAGGGGGAAAGTCATTAAAACTTGTAAGGGAATATGGGGACACCTAGGAGCCATTCTAGAAAAGATTTTATGTGGATGAGGGAAATAGGGGTAATTAATTAATTAAGAAAATTAATTTTTGGTGCAATCAAGGGGATGAGTGACACATGTCAGGGAAGCATTATTATGAATTAAATTATTGAACAATAAATTAAAGGGATTTTGGGAAAGTAATTGAATTAGAAAATCCATATAAAAGAGGGGGGAGGAGGATGATGGATCTCTTCTATTATGCATAACGTTAGGCTGCAAAAATTTATACTTGATTGACTGAGCTTGTGGGAGTTGGAATACCCAGCTCGGTGAGGAGTGCTAGCTCGACCCTCCGAGGTGAGATGGGAGCTAGTTGATTCTCTGGTTAGTGTGCATGGCCCCTTTGTGGCTCGAGGGGCTAAGGGGGAAGAAGAGTACGCCTAGTGTTGGCTAGAAGGTACCGGTGAAGTCTCATCGGTTGGAAAGCGGGAGTTTCATGGAGCGCATAGGACATCAACTCAGAGTGAGCGACTTGGACTATAGTATGCTTCCTTTATTTCTGCATGTTAGTTTGTTAGTATGATTTATGATTTTAGTTATGTATGTCTAATTGGGTAAAGAAAATGATTTTCTTAGCATTCTAGTTGATCACTGAAATTTTGCCCATAGCCTTTAAATCGATGTTGATTGATTCCCATGGCCTTCGATACCTGCATGCATTGATCATCCTATACTTTATTGATTTGTGATGATTGCAATTTATTTTTTCCTTCATCCCTAGCTCATCAGTCCAGGCCCGAGGAGTCGACTACAGTCGTCACTTCGGTGTTAATAGACCTATGGATCCAAATGCCCTGCTTTTCTATGCATGGAGGATGAGCGAAGGAATTTTTGTCCATCCATCTACCCCTGTTGATTGTTCATCATCAAGTGATTGTGTTGTGCCTTGTTGCAATTGATTACCTCTCTGATTTTTTTTCCCTTCCTGTGGTGAACCACTTATTATCCTCTATGTTTGATCCCTGCGTCGAAGCATTCCTGGCAAAGTAAATCTGTGTATTAATACCCTTCCCGGTGATGACTTATGTCTACTTTTTTAATGCATTCCTGGTGAATTTACTATGTGGTTTTTTTTATGCATTGGGTCTGCGATTTCCCCTCTGCGGTTATCTACCTTGGATGACAAAGTTACTCTGCCTACGGCCACACTGGATCATGTTTTATTTTTGTTTACAACTGTGTTCAACTCATCTCAGTGTGATTTCAATAATCTTTGTGTTTAACAACTTACCTCTGCTCGAATGCCTTTTGTGATGGTCCTTGATGGTTTGAGGATTCAATTCTGACCTAGGTATCGAATCCTTGCCTTGCTTATGTTGTTCGAAATCTATCCTAGACGCTATCACTTTTGGGCATTATTCACTTGTTGAGTAATTGTTATTTGTAAACTTCATTTATCATCTTTTCCTATGCTCTCAATCCACTTTCCAGTCTTTTTGGTAATGTTGTTGATGCAATCATGTTTATAGTTTGGGTCTAAATTTTGCAATTACAGTTTTGTTATAAACTCATACTTATGCTTGTTCTATAGGTTCTCTATGCAATCCATCACATTATGGTTCGATTTGCGAAGTAAATCGAATCCTTACCCTTGAGGAAATAGATGTGGCCATTGGCCCATCTCCTGCAAATTTCATGATGCTCTTAAATCAATCAGTTTGACTGTGTAATTGTCGACGACGATTTACCCTTGACATCATGTTATTTTTATAATCTCTACCCATTTTTTTTTAATTTCTGCTCTTGATTGATGATCCCCACCTTTGTTTGTGTTTACTTCATACCTACGTTTGATCCAAGAACTACCTACGGTTTAATGGATTGGCAATTGAATGGATGGGCATCGGCCTAGATTGACGACGAATATTCTTTGGACAACCTCACCGTGACTAGGATTGTGTTGATTGTTGAGTATGGATTCTGACAATGGATTTAATAGTAAATGTGGCTTAAACAATAATAGAAATGCAATAATGTGTGTATTTAGATGCGGGATAGCAATTAGTAAAGTCAGCGATTTAATTGTATTGTTTATTAGACAACGCATTTAATTTTTTCATTTTGAGCCAGTCTATTGTATTTCTTAGAGGATAGCGAATTCATATTGTTCAGACAGTGATTCTATATAGGTGGCGGACACCGAAATTATATACTCTCCAAATACAACAAATTTTATTGTTTACACTAAATTTAATATTGAGCGAAATACAAATGATGTTGTTGATAGCTAAGGAGCGATTACTGTGACTGAGCGATTATTGTAAATGAGAGTTTAATATCACAATTTATTTAGTTGGCATTGATAGGATGTAAATTTCAATTTAACTTCGGTGACCTTATATATGACTTCAATTCGTATATTTGATAGGCTTCCCTTTTTATTATAAATGACGAAGATTTAATATAGATAGACAACGCCTTGATTTATAAGTTGGAAAACTATTTCGATGTTAGCCAACAATTTATAATAGACATAACTCGGATCCTTAATCAGACTCTATTCTTATTTCACTATCTTAATCATATTACTGTTAATCGGTTGGGTGTTTCTGATTCAACTTATCTTCCCTCAACGACCTGTCCCTATTTAAATTTTTTCAATGTTTTGATAACAACTACATTCGGTCCAATTTTCCTTATGACTTATAACCCCACTTAACCTTACCAAGGAACAAAATTCTACTCCATTCCATCCATTTTCCAATAAAATTAAATACCTTGCAAGGTGGTGTCACCGCATCCCAAGATATCTCTTCACATCTTTAACTCAGTTTGAGAACCACCTAAATTTTCATTCAGGGATTGTCGTAGTGAGGATGTGCCACCTGCATCAGTTCCATCTTAGTAGAAATTTCTTATACTCCTTATCTAGTTATCTTTAGGCGAGTGTAAAGCAGAGGTTCTTGATTTTGAGAAAATATTTTAATGCTTATCCTCTTTGTTTAACGATAAATTTATTGGCTTATGTTAAGAATCGTTAGTGCTATGAGCTCTTCTTAATTACTATTCCTTGATGATTTTTGGAGTTCTTAATTTTATATGCCCGCTTGAATGATAATGTTCATTGGTTGTCTCGTTGAGCCTTAAGAATTCTAGGGATAGATAAATTTCAAGTTCTAAATTTACTCGCACCACTAAGATACATTGAAGCCTGATCTTCTTCATATCAATTTTCACTTCGCCTTGCTATGACAATGAATAGGTGGTTAGGTAGCTCGTGCTCTGGACTAAATTGACACGTAGATGTTTACGCCTTGGATTACTGATGCGCTTGCCTCAATATTGATGGTGTGAGCTCCTTATGATTGGATTATCATGCACAATGATCTTTAAGTGAATATGTTATCTGGAAATGGATCATGGGCTACCTTGAAAGTGATTGGGTTATAGTAATCCAATGTTTGTACTGACGAGCCGAGTTGAGCGACTTCATTCATTTGTACGTACGTCATGTTTAATGATCTAAACGCTTTTATGACGGGTCATGAGTTGTTATTTAATGTGATGTATGACTGTTGTAGTAGTCATATTTCCTTGCACCTTGTCGACTTGTCGATTGGGTGTTGGGTTTAGTCTTCATGTTTGACATTTACTTTTGGTCTCCTAGCACATTGGATTTATCGTTGGGTTATTGTCTGGATATTATCTGTTGTGCTTTGGTTATTGTCTCGCCGAATACTTGTGATGACATGATTCCTAAATATGGGATCATTGTGTGCCCTGATGGATAGATGAGGCCAATAGCCTAACCAAAGTCTTCTTATTCCCGTTGTGGGTGGTTGTTCGTGGTACATGGTTGGTAGCGCCTCAATGCGTTTTGTTTTGCGTGCGATAGAGGTATCTCGATACTAATCATCAAGCCATTGTGTTGGGTTCTGGATGTGGTCCTTTAGCTTGTAGGCATTTTCATGTTGGCGTTGGACGGATAGTTATTTCTATTTGTCTTGATTTTTTCTTGTTTCGCCTAATTGCTCGACATGCTAGTGTGTCGAATTATTGTTGTCTATTGACTGATCCGCGTGTGTGGTGTTCATCGACAAGCTGTGCTATTTAACTTTTGTCGTTATTGTTGTCTTTCCCAAAAAAAAAAAAAATGTGTTGCGTCGTGTGTAATCATAACGTTGAGGGTCATTACATATGGCATCTGAGTGGGTTCAATCCTACGACCGTGGATTGCCAAGCTTTCCACTGAAGAAAACCCATGAGAATCAACCCTTGCATTAATTAAAAACCTTAACTTGTCTATGTGGTGATCGCATTTAGAGGATGCCACAGAGGTTTGCAACGTGGCGTCGTGGAAGGAGGTGCGACACCAAAAGAAGTTCCCGCACCCTCAGAGTCTAACCCCAAGGGGAAGACCAAGTCCTTGGGATAGATTTGAATATTGTAAGGGATGATGATGGTCTGAAGAGGCCCTCCAGGGAATGTTACAGGCCTTGGCTCACCATATGTACTGAGTTGAGGCCAGGGCTCCTGTACGCCTAAGGGTCCACAGCGCACCCAGCCAGTGTCGTTAGTGTTCATGGTGAACTCGAGAAGGTCAAATTTTATAAGTTCTTTGGTGCCCCAGATGATGCAACCGTCGAGGCATGGTTGGAGAATATGGTGATGTGCCTTGCACTTCACGACTATACCTCCAACTTGAAGGTCCACATGGCAGTATTTCAACTAAAGGGGAGCACTTTTCTTTGGTGGAAGACGCTCTTGCCACAATTTAACTAACCGTCAAAGACGTGTCATGGGAATTGTTTGAGGAATGGTTCCGACAGAGGACTAGCATCTAGATCAGCTAGACCCACTATTGTGGGAGATTTGGGTAGGGCCCATTGGATTCATGCAGTGGTGAATAACTGTCGGGTAGAACACCAGTCGACTGTGCTCAAGACGCTAGGTATTGTCTCTAACCAAACCCTTAGATTTGATAGATCTTGTTGCTACCGAGAGTTTCATCTCTGGTGCAGCGCTAAAAAGGATTAAGGTAAAGGAAATCGAACATGATGATTTTATCTTCGTAGAGATGGATTTGGGAGCCAAGCAGAAGGTTGGAGGAGAAGTTACAGGTTGTACCCTTAAACTGGGAGAGTTTGTCACCAATGCCAACCTGTACGACATGATCCTAGGATCTTATGACATTGTGAATGGTATGGACTGGTTGGAATCACATGAGGCGATACTCAACTGTAAGATGAAACGATTGAGTTGGGTCTATGATGAGGGATAGAGACACATGATTGTAGGATGGAACCAGGTAGTTTCCATGAGGTTCATCTTTTCCTTGAAGTTATAGAAGAGAATGCACAAGGGATGTAAGCTTTATGTGATCCTTGCGTTAAACGAGAAGGGAGTAGCGAAAGGTCCAGAACACCTTTCAGTGGTGAGAGAGTTTGTAGATGTCTTTCTGGAGGAGTTACCAGAGATTCCACTAGAGTGGGAATTAGAGTTTACCATAGATCTGAAACAGGGATTGCATTGATATCAAGAACGCCTTATCGGATGTCGACGTCGGAGTTACAGGAGTTGAGAATGCAACTGAAGGAGCTGTTGGACCTAGGATTTATACATCCAAGTGTGTCACCGTGGGGCACACCTGTTATCTTCATATGAAAGAAGGATGGGTCATGGAGACTCTCCATGACTATCATCATTTGAATAAGGAAACAATCAAGAATTAGTATCCATTGTCGAGGATTAATGATCTATTCTATCAGATGAAGGCTGTGATAGTGTTTTCAAGGATTGAATTGTGATCATAGTATCACCAGTTATGGATCAAGGAGGATGAAGTCCCTAAGACCACTTTAAGATGAGGTTTGGACATTACGAGTTTATTTTTTTACCATTTGGACTGACAAACGCCCTAGGGGTATTTATGAGTTTTATGAATGGGGTGTTCCACGAGTACTTGGAAAAGTCCGTCCAAGTATTCATTGACGATATTTTGATTTACTCTCGGACGATGGAGGAGCATGACGAGAACTTGCGCTTGGTACTACAGTGTTTGCGAGAGAACAAATTGTATGGGAAATTGTCCAAATTCTCATTTTATCAATCGAAGATTCACTACTTAGGGAATGTCATCTCTGATGAAGGTAGCATCGTGGATCCAACAAAGTTCGAGGCTATTATGTAATGGCCTGCACTGACGAATGTATCGAAAGTACGTAGCTTCATGGGTTTAGCAGGATACTATCAATGGTTCGTCAAGGGATTTTCAAAGAAATAAAATCCGATCACGGAGTTGCAAAAGAAGAACAAGAAGTTTGTTTGGACCGAGAAATGTGCAAAAGATTTTAGGAGGCTCAAGGAGCTGTTGACAATGACATTGATATTAAAGGTCCCTAACATGGATGTAGACTTCTTGATATACACTGATGCATCCAAGGAAGGATTAGGCAGAGTCCTAATGCAAGACGGTCGAGTGATCGCTTACATCTCGAGGAAACTGAGAAGGCATTAGAAAAACTATGCAACGCATGATTTGGAGTTGCTATCCATTGTATATGCCTTGAAGGTTTGGAGACACTAAATTGTTGGACGAAAATTTGAACTAAATATGGACCATTGTGGACTACAACATATATTTACACAAAGCGACCTGAACGCATGACAGCGTCGTTGGTTGAAATTTCTTAGCGAGTACGACTTCGAGATTACTTACATAAAAGGAACAGTGAACCGAGTGGCAGATGCATTGAGTTCGAGACCATATATCTTTTTGGCGTTGCCTCTTTAGACGAATCTACGTAAAAAGATTCAAACTTTACAGCGTGACGATGACTGGTACAAAGAGGTCGAGGGTTTTATTGGACAAAACATAATGACGGTACCCAAATTTGAAGGATTCATGTTTGAAGACGATGGATTATTGAGGTTTAAAAATTGGATTTACGTAGCACCAATCGATGATTTGAGGAGCTTGATCCTAAGTGAGGATCATAGAGAAGTATACATGGCTCACCCAGGAGTCACGAAGATGAGGGCAAACCTTAAACCCTTATTATTCTCGAAAGGAATGAAGGAATACATAGTCAACTATGTGGCTAGATGTCTAGAATGTCAGTAGGTAAAGGTTGAACATAGAAATCCAGTTGGATTACTACAGCCACACGCTATTCCTAAATCAAAATGGGAGGTTATTTCGATGGATTTTATTGTTGGATTGCCACTGACGGCAAGGAGACATGACTCGATTTTTGTAGTAGTAAACACTCTGACGAAGAATGATCACTTTATTCCTATGTGTATGACGTATCAGGTGCCTGACATAGCTAGATTCTTCATTAGTGAGATTGTGAGGCTGCATGGAGTGCCAAAGAGGATTATATCCAATCGTGGATCAATGTTTACTGGACGATTTTGGACTAGTTTCTAAGAGGCCTTGGGAACCCAACTTAACTTTAGTACTATGTATAACCTGGATACTGATGGGTAGACCAAACAAATGAACCAAACCTTGGATTACATGTTGTGCATGTACATGATGGACCAACCAAAGCGTTGGGAAGAATTCTTGCCACTGGTGGAATTTTCTTATAACAACAGTGACCAAAGCACCATTAAGATGGCGTCTTCCGAGTTTCTTTACGGGTGACCATGTCGGACACCTTTGAGTTGGGCTCGGCTTGAGGATAGGGTCCTGGTGGGACCAAAAGCGATCCAAGAAATGGAAGAGAAAATGCAAAAAATAAGACCAAGGATTAAAGAAGCGCAGGATCGACAAAAGAGTTATGTTGATGCACACTGTGTCGACCATAGTTACAAGGTTGGCGATCGAGTCTTCTTGCGGGTAAAACTACATAAGTGTTCGATCGAGTTTGTAAGGGGATATAAACTCTCTCTTAGGTTCATGGGACCTTTCAAGATTGTGGAAAGGAAGGGGCCCATGGCCTATCGACTAGTCTTGCCTGATTCCTTGAGGCGTATGCACGATGTTTTTCACGTATCTATTTTGAGACATTATATTAGTGATCCCACACACGTTATTGACATGAGTTCCTTGCAATCATCGGATGAGGGGGCACTCACGACTCAGTTGATCCGCATCCTAGATCACTGCATTCGACAACTACAGCGTCGAATGGTACATCAGGTCAAGGTCCAGTGGGACAACTATAGTCCGCACTCGGTGACCTGGGAGGACACATATGATATGCACCAGCAATTTCCTTTTTGTTGATATATAGAATTATGACACAGTGATACATTTATTTTGGCACTTATATAATATGAAACTTCAGGACGAAGTTTAGACCAAAAGGGTGTGTATGTAACATCCCTCTCTTGCACGCACTGAGCGAACTTATTCTTTGAGGAAAATTGCTCGCAAGTGATCCAGATTATTACACTATTAATCATTTGATTATGATTATGAGGCGTTATGGGTCGATGACATGTTGTTTTGCTGCATTGACATAAACATGTGCTATTGACTCGGTTTTACTGAGTGTTCAGGATTTTGGACCTCGAGGATGTAGAGGCATCGATGGAACCCCTTGAACTCTGGATCGAGTTGGGGAGTGGACTATTGGGGTTTGATTGTTGTATATATGATATTTGTGCATCTGATTAGATGATATGATTATGGATATATTTCTGACATGATTTGTTGATGATGCAGGCTGATGATAGCTTGCCAAATAGACTCACATGTGGAGTAGATGGGTCATGCAAAACCACTTGAGATGTTGAGGTAGAGGTTTGGACAACAGCCCTGCCACAGCCTACTAGCACTCCCACCGTGGCTCGAACTATAGGTTAAGGACTACCTAGTTCGAAAAGACCCACGATGTTGTGAGGGACGACTATGAAAGTCGCTCACAATGATTCTAAGGGCCGCACAATAAGGCAGGGGCCTTATTCCTTAGAGGCACTTGGTCTCCCATAAGATCACCTGGCGGAGTATTGACTCCAGGTGTTTTATATGTCTACTAAGTCAGTGAAGAGGTGAGTGGAACCCTTGGAAGACGTAGTGTGTCCTGAAGGGCTCGTCGCGTTGTTATTTAATAAATGGATAAACCTAGATGGCCTTAGGATGAATAACGTGTTAAGGAAGATTTAAAACATTTCCCCTAATAAAATGTCGCCCAATCTAGGAAAATAAAGTCTAGGTCTAAATGATACTTGTGATAAAATAATTATCTATTTATTTAATATATATATATATATATATATATATATATATATATAAAATAAATAATAATGATAATTTTCATTAATCATGTGATGAGAAGGGGGTAAGTAATTCATTTAATTTATAAAAAAAAGGGGGGGAGGGGAAGGGGAAATAATGGTTTTATCTCATATGTTAATTAAAATTTATTAACTAAAAAGGAATAAGGGAAAAAAAGAAGAAGTTAATTTTCTACACCTGCCAATTTAAGTTTTAAATGAAAAGGGAAAGAGGGAAATCTAAAAGAATTAGGAAACTAGAAAAAAGAGGGAAACATAAAAAGAAAAGGGAAACACAAGGAAAAAGTAGAAAGTCTAACTTAGTAAGGTATCTAGCATTTAAGAACTTTTTAAATTAACTCAACTAGTAAATTAGTAAGGGGGAAAGTCATTAAAACTTGTAAGGGAATATGGGGACACCTAGGAGCGATTCTAGGAATGATTTTAGGTGGGTGAGGGAAATAGGGGTAATTAATTAATTAAGAAAATTAATTTTTTCTGCAATGAAGGGGATGGGTGACACATGTACGGAAAGGATTATTATGAATTAAATTATTGAACAAAAAATTAAAGGGATTTTGGGAAAGTAATTGACTTAGAATATATATATAAAGGAGGGAGGAGGATGATGATGGATCTCTTCTATTATGCATAACGTTATGCTGCATAAATTTATACTTGACTGACTTAGCTTGTGGGAGTTGGGATACCCATCTCGGTGAGGAGTGGTAGCTTGGCCTTGCGAGGCAAGCTGGGAGCTAGTTGATTCTCTGGATAGTGTGCGTGGCCCATTTGCAGCTCATGGGGATAAGGGAGAAGAAGAGTACCTGTAGTGTTGGTTGGGAGGTATCAGTGAAGTCTCATCGGTCAACAAGCAGGAGTTGTACGGAGTGCATGGGACATCAACTCATAGCGGGTGAATTGGTCTATGGTACGCTTCCTTTATTTCTGCATGGTAGATTGTTAGTATGATTTATGCTTTTAGTTATATATGTTTAAGTGGGTAAAGAAAATGATTGTCTTAGCATTCTAGTTGATGACTGAAATTTCCACCATAGCCTTTAGCTCGATGCTGATTGATTCCCATGGCCTTCGATACCTCCATGTCTTGATCTTCCTATGGTTTATTTATTTGTGATGATTGCAGTTTATTTTTTCCTTCATCCCTAGCTCATCAGTTCACGCCTGAGCAGTCGACTAGGAGCCAGATCTACAGTCATCCCTTTGGTGTTAATAGACCTATGGATCCAAATGCCCTAATTTTCTGTGCATGGAGGATGAGCGAAGGATGTTCCATCCAGTCATCTACCCCTGTTGATCATTTATGGTCGAGTGATTGTCTTGCACCTTGTTGCGATTGATTACCTTTGTGATTGTTTTTCCCTTACTGCGGTGAATCGCTTATTATCCTTTATGTTTGATCCTTACGTCGAAGCATTCCTCGGGAAGTAACTCTGTGTTTTAATACCCTTCCTTAAAATCATCCCTGAACCCAACACAAAATCCATACTGATTGCCTCCCATGGCCTTTCAGGTATAGGCAACGGCTAATAGAACCCTGTGTTCTGCCTTCGTCCCTTCGCATGTTGACATATCCAACACCTGTCAACAAACCGCTTTACATCTACTTGCATGCCTGGCCAAAAGTACGATTCGCTCAGCTTGGCGAATGTTTTGTCATGCCAAAATGACCTGCTAATCCACCGCTGTGTTTTTCCCGCACCAAATTCTCCCTCATGGAGCAATTCGGTATACACAATTGATTTCCCTTGAAAAACAATCCTTCCTGGATTATATATTCCAACCATGGACTCTGATCCCTGAGAACTAGGTTCTCGGCTGCTTCATAGGCTTCCCCAAAATCTACATCACCTGCATACATATCTTTCAGGTTTTCAAAACCCAAGGTCTTGACCCTGAATTCCTGCAGCAATAAACTTTTTCTGCTCAAAGCGTCTGCTACTTTGTTAGCAGTCCCCGAAATGTGCTTGATCACAAATGTGAAGTTCTGCATGTATTCTACCCACTTCGCATGCTTTTGATTCAGCTTCTCCTGCTGACTTACAAACTGCAATGCATGATTATCACTGTACAATACGAACTCCTTGGGTATCAAATAATGCCTCCACTTCTTCAATGCCTGTATGATGGCATAGCACTCTTTATCGTACGTGGAGTATTTCAACTTGGCATCATCCAGTTTCTCACTGTAATATGCCACAGGTCTGTCATCCTGACTTAAGACCCCTCCAACAGCATATCCACTTGCGTCACACTTTACTTGGAAGGTATTCTGAAAATCAGGCAACACCAATATCGGTTGCTCTGTTATCTTTTGCTTCAACAAATTGAAGCACCTTTCAGCCTCGGCTGTCTAATGGAAACATTTATGCCACTTCCTCACCGTATCCATCATCGCTGCGCTAATCCCGCTGAAATTTTGAATGAATTTCCGGTAGAAACTAGCCAAACCGTGAAAACTTTTTACCTCAAAAACATTTCTCGGCGATGGCCAATTCCTGATTACTTCAACCTTCTCAGGGTCCATCTTCAATTCATTCGCCGATATTACAAAACCCAAATAGATGAGTTCTGTCTACATAAATGAGCACTTCTTCAAATTAATCAGCAGTTTCTCCTACTGTAGCCTTCTCATCACAGTGGATAAATGCCTCATGTGTTCATCCTTTGTCTTGCTGAAAATCAATATGTTGTCCAGGTACACGACAACAAATTTCCCGATGAATTCCCGCAGGACTTCATTCATCAGCCGCATAAATGTGCTCGGCGCATTTGTCAATCCAAATGGCATGACCAGCCATTCGTACAAACCCTCGTTTGTTTTGAATGTTTTCTTCCACTCATCTCCCTCTCTCATTCGGATCTGATGATATCCGCTCTTGAGGTCAATCTTTGAAAAATAATTTGCCCCACTCAGGCAATCCATCAGATCGTCCATTCTTGACAGTGGAAATCTGTACCTGATGGTGATCTTATTAATTGATCTAGAGTCTGTACACATCCTCCAGCCTCCATCCTTTTTCGGACTTAGTACTGTCGGAACAGCACATGGACTCAGACTCTCTCTGACCAGTCCTTTATCCTGTAGATCCTATACCTGCCTTTTGACCTCCTCATTCTCCTGAGGTGTCAACCTATATGCTTCCTTGTTCGGTAAACTTGCTTCGGGTATGAGATCAATGTGATGACTCACACTCCTCATTGGTGGCAATGAACGAGGTAGTTCATCCACGATGATATCAGCGAACTCTTCAAGCAGTTCCTAAATTTGATCTGGCAAGTCATCCACTCTTGTGCTTGTCAGGACAATCCTCGGTTTCCTGACAACAAAGAATTGTGGATCTTCATCCTTCTCCATCTCCGTGAGAAGCTCCTTCCCACTCATAAGAAGTATTGTGCTGGTTACTTCCGGCTTCACTTTTTTATCTTTTATCGGAAGCAACTTATGTAACCTCCCATCCTTCTCCAAGGTGTAGGTGTTCATCCTCCCATCATGAATCACATTTCTGTCATACTTCCATGGTCTACCCAGCAAGATATGACACACATCCATGGGAATAACATCGCACAAAATCTCATCATGATAATTTCCAATTTTAAATTTAACTAAGGATTGTTTAGTGACAATTACCTGGTGTCCTTTCTATAACCATGAGACTTTATATGGACTCGGGTTCTTAGTCGTTTCCATCTCTAATTTCTCCACCATCTCGATCGAAACGAGATTATCGGTGCTTCCGCTGTCCACAATGATCTTGCATTTTCTATCCTTGGCTGTGCAAGCCATTCTGAACAGCCTGCCTCATTGCACTGAGATTTCCACCTCCTTCTCAGGTATCAAAATAATTTTATGCATCCCAAGCGATATTCCGCTGTCTGCATCTTCATTCTCAGCATCACGCTTCCGCATCTCAGTGATGTGAGCTTCACTTCTGTCCATTTTCCTGTCTGGACAGTCAACGGCTTTGTGTTCATCTTTTCCACATGTAAAACATGTGATAATTCCTCCACGGCCTCTTCCTCTACCTCGGGCACGAGGAATAGTGTTGGAATAAGCATATCCGCCACCCTGCTCTGTCTGTTGCCTCCTCGGCTTAGCATATTGCTGCCTTGGTTGCGAGGTTCCACCTCTCTCAATCTTTCCCTGAGGCTTCTTCCATTCCTCCTTGGGCTTCTGGGTTCTCTCTTGGGCAACTACCTTGCCTCTGGGCTGACTCCTGCCTCGCCCTCGCTGTCCCTGCCTATGGCTCAGCTTCTCCTCAGCTTTTAGAGCCATCTGGTACGCATCCTCAACTATCTGGATGGTAACCATGCTCAACTCGTCCTGAATGTCATACCTCAGACCATTCAAGTATCTTGTCACCTTTTCGTCATCACTCTCTCGATGACCTACTCTGATGTTGAGCTTGTAAAACTCCTCGGTGTACTCCTTCACCGTCATCATCTTCTGTCTCAGGTTTTGCATGCACCTGAACAGAGTGATCTGGTAATCCCTGGGGAGGAACTTTGCTTTCATCTTAGCGATCATCCTGTCCCATCTCTTGATCTTCTGTTTTCCTTTGGAACGTCTGTCTGCCTACAGCTCGTCCCACCATAAGGCTACGTGTCCCTTCAACTTCGTGACATCATGCCTCACCTTCTTGTCCTCTTCGATATCTTCATAATCGAAGTAGGTGTCGAGTGCTCAGATCCAATCCAGCAACTCTTCTGTATTTAGACTCCCCTCATAAATGGGAATGTCCATCTTGGTCTTGGAGCTCATCCTGGCGATATCTTTGATTAGTCACTCAATCGATGCATCCTCTGCTGTGACTGTTTCTACGTGTCTAGCTTCTTCTTCTATGTCGGAATCACAATGATCCCTTGCATCAGCTCCACATCTCTGAGTTGTTTCCATCTCCTCCAGTCTCACCCTGAGATCTCGTATATGTCGTTCCATCTCGAGATTCCCTACCAGTCTTCCTCGTCTTTGGGCATCCCTGTCTTCACGATCAGGCGATTGCCTCTCTCTCCTCGGCAGCATGGTGAATCTCTATCCCTGCTTCAGAAAGAAAAGACTCCAAGCTTTGATACCACTTGACGCAAAGACATCACCCCGTGTGCACGTCTGCCCTCCACCAAGACCTTCTTAACACACACAGGCTCGAAGAGTCAATGCTCTCCACTCCTCTCGGGAGTCTCTACCCATAGTACCTTCTGTTGCAACCTCCCTTCGCAAATCGGGAAATCGCGATTCGCAAATTCGCGGTTCATGCGAGCACAATTCACAAGAAGCTCTAAACCCCGAACCCCAATGGGTCAACGGGTCAACACTTTCACGCGTCGGGGATTTCCCTATTGGGATATCGCACCCCGCGATGTCAATACTCTATATTTAAAAACCTCGAGTGCCGAGGTGCCGATTTCCCGAGACTGTGCCACCTATCTTCCACTAGTCCCTGGGGTCCCACGCTGCCACGTCACTCCTCCACTCGTGCGATTGGGAGTCGCGGGATCGCGTTTTCAACTGTCGCAAGTCCTTTGCATTTGGAAATCTCGAATGCCGAAACCCCGAATCTCCGGATTCGTGCCACCTGTCCTGGTGAAATCGATGATCCCTATTAACTTGGGGAATCGTTACTCGTGATTTCGACGTGCATGCAACTCACCTTATCAAACGCCGAACGCCGATAATCCTGCTCCTTCCTACACTTAAAGGTTAAATCCATCGCTGCTTCTCCTGAATCAGACGATCGACGGGACTTCGTGAATTCCTCCTACGAATCCTGTCCGTCGAATTTCCTTCTTGGAGATTTCTCCCGGATCTGTTCCAAGGCTTCTCCCAGTTCGAACCCCACCTGGGTCTATTCCTATATTGTTTGACGAAAGGGATTATCCCTCCTGAGCTTAATTTCTCCCACTCCTTAGAGGGATGCCTGCACACTCCTTGCACTTGGCCTCAACAGCTCTCGAAGTGTTGAGTTGTTCAAGACTCTGTGCAGTCCTGCCAACAACAGTCTTGTCCTCCTTTTCTCAGACTCTATTTTGAGACTCCAACCCTGGCCTGCACCTCTCCTGCACGACTATAATGAACCAATTCAACTCTTAGCAACTGAGAATAAGAGTTTAACGGTGAGCCTCCTCAACGCACTCTATGTGGAGGAATTCAACTGCACTCTATGAAGGAATCTCCTGGCTCAACCAGAGAAACAATTGAAACTTATTCTCTAGTCTTTCACAGACTTCACGTTTACCATGAAATCACATATACAACATATAAAACAAAATCATAACAAAAAGAAAACATGCAACCACATAATATCAACAACACACAGAGAATCATCACATCCATGGAATTGAATCAAAGCTTTCCTATTAATTCAATAGCTATACATGGGGATTCTGCTCACAAGTTCTCTGCTCTCTTGCTCCTGTATGAATGCTTGATAATCCAGAATAATGTTACAATGTACAAAGGAGGGTGTCTATATTCCATTTTCCCTCGAAAACTGGAATCATCATATCTACAATTAAATTCCTATCTAACAATATTAATTCTATTAAATGCCTTAGCTACTAAGGACGTGAGCTTAAAGGCTCAAGGTCCATTACAATGTACAAGTGCACTTCATCACATCAACGCATTAATGTTTGGCAACATATCAAGGTATTTCAAAATATTGATGCTGGCACTATCCAACTGTCTCTGCTCCACGCGCTGGCTCGCTTGATGAGTGAGCGATGCTCCTGCATCAGGTAGTCATTTCTATTTGTCTTGATTTTTTCTTGTTTCTCCTAGTTGTTCGATGTGCTAGTGTGTCGAGTTTTTTTTTTTCTGTCGACTGATCTAGATGCATGGTGTTCGTCGATAAGCTGTGTTTTTTAACTTTTGTCATTATTGTTGTCCTTCTCCCCCCCTAAAAAAAAAAAAAAAATTGTGTTGTGCCACGTGTAATAGTAACGTTGAGGGTCGTTACATATGCTATCAGAGCGAGTTCAACCCTGCAATTGTGGATTGCCAATCTTTCCACTGCAAAAAACCCGTGAGTATTAACCGTTGCATTAATTAAAAACCTTAACGTGTCCATGTGGTGATCGCATTTAGAGGAAGCCATAGAGGTTCACAATGTGGTGTCGTGGAAGGAGGTACGATGCCTCCAGAAGTTCTTGCACACTTGGATTCTAACCCGAAGGGGAAGACAAAGTCCTTGGGCTGGATTCAAATGTTGCAAGGCATGATGATGGTTTGAAGAGGCCTCCAGGGAATGTTAGAGGCCTTTATTCACCTTTTGTGCTTAGTTGAGGCCAGGGTGCCTGTACCCCTGAGGGTCAACAGTGCACCCAGCCAGTGTCGTTAGTGTTCACTGTGAACTCGAGAAGGTCAAATTTCCCAAGTTCTTTGGTGCCCCAGATGGCGGAGCCATCATGGCATGGTTGGAGAATATGGCGATGTGCCTTTCACTTCGCGACCATACCTCCAAATTGAAGGTCAGCATGGCGGTATTTCAATTGAAGGGGAGTGATCTTCTTTGGTGGAAGACGCTCCTACCACAATTGAACTGACCATTGAAGACGTGTCATGGGAACTGTTCAAGGAACGATTCCGAAAGAGGACTAGCATCTGGATTAGCTGGACCCACTACCATGGGAGATTTGGGAAGGGCCCATGGGATTCATGTAGCGGTGAATAACCACCAAAAAAAAAACCAGTCGACTTTTCTCGACATGTCAAGTACTGTCTCTGACTAGACCCTTAGATTTGATAGATCGTGGTGCTACCGAGAGTTTAATCTCTAGTGCAGCAGTAAAAAGGATTAAGGTAAAGGAAATCAAACAGGATGATTTTAGCTTCATAGAGATGGCTTTAGGAGCCAAGCAGAAGGTTGGAGGAAGGGTTACTAGCTATACCCTTAATTTGGGAGAGTTTTTCACCGGGGCCAACCTATACGTCACAATCCAAGGATCTTATGACATCGTGAACGGTATGAACTGGTTGGAATCGCATGAGGTTATACTCAACTGTAATATGAAATGGTTGATATTGGTCGATGATGAGGGATAGAGACACGTGATTGTAGGATGGAACGAGGGAGTTTTCTTGAGGTTAATCTTTTCCTTGCAACTACAGAAGAGCATGCGCAAGATATGTAATATTTATGCGATCCTTGCGTTAAATGAGAAGGTAGTAGCGGAAGGTCTAGAACACCTTCCGGTGGTGAGAGAGTTTGTAGACGTCTTTCTGGAGGAGTTACTTGGGATGCCGCCAAAGAGGGAATTAGAGTTTACCATAGATCTGAAACAGGGATTGCACCGATAACAAGAACGCCTTATTGGATGTCTACCCCGGAGTTACAGGAGTTGAGAATGCAACTAAAGGAGTTTTTGGACCTAGGACTTATACATCCAAGTGTGTCACCATGGAGCGCACCTGTTATCTTCATACGAAATAAGGATGGTTCATGGAGACTATGCATGAGGATTAATGATCTGTTCGATCAGATGAAGGGTGAGACAGTGTTTTCAAGGATCAAATTGTGATCAGTGTATCACCAGTTACAGATCAAAGAGGATGATGTCCCTAAGACTTCTTTAAGATGAGGTTTGGACATTATGAGTTTACTGTTTTACCATTTGGACTGACAAACTCCCTAGGGGTATTTATGGTTTTGATGAACGGGGTGTTCCACAAGTACTTGGACAAGTTCATCCAAGTATTCATTGACGATATTTTGATTTACTCTCATACGATGGAGGAGCATGATGAGAACTTCTGCTTGGTACTACAGTGCCTACGAGAGCACAAATTGTATGGGAAGCTATCCAAATTCTCATTTTATCAATCAAAGATTCACTACTTAGGGAATGTCATCTCTGGCAAAGGTATCTCCATGGATCCAGCAAAGGTCAAGGATATTATGGAATGGGCTACACCAATGAACGTCCTGGAAGTACGTAGCTTCATGGGTTTAGCAGGATACTATAAATGGTTCATCAAGGGATTTTCAAAGATAGAAAATCCGATCACGAAATTTCAGAAGAAGAACAAAAAGTTTGTTTGGACCGAGAAATGCACAGAAGATTTTAGGAGGCTCAAGGATTTGTTGACAACGACACCGATACTAAATGTCCCTAACATGGATGCAGACTTCTTGATATGCACTAACGCATCCAAGGAAGGCTTAGGTGGAGTCTTGATGCAAGACGATCGAGTGATCGCTTACATCTCAAGGAAGCTGAGAAGGCACGAGGAAAACTATGCGACGCATGATTTGGAGTTTCTAGCCATTGCATATGCCTTGAAGGTTTGGAGACACAACCTTGTTGGACAAAAATTTGAACTAAAGATGGACCACTGTGGACTACAACACATCTTTACGTAAAGTTGTTGATACTGAGAGGGGGGTGAATTAGTATCAAGTACAATTTAAAACATTTTTCAGCTTATACTTAAACCATTCAATTATATCCAATGAGAAATGAACAATATTATAAGAGTTACACCAATACACCACAATACACCATGCACAATATATGAGAAATAATCAATAGTTTTTGTTCAAGGGAAGTAATGACTTCCAAAGGTAGCTACAGCTTCCAAACGTAAAGGGAGGGATATACCTCCAAGAGGAAGATACAGTCCTCCAATATAAAGAGATATATGAACTCTCTATCCTTGCCCCTTCCTTCCACCCAAGAATATATGAGAGATAATAAAACTTTATTCAATTCTGGTCTGTTCAGAAGACCCGACTTGTACAGCATGCCCCATGCTCAATATTTAACATCTGATTCTGAAACTTTCACACAAGAAACTATAGTCCGTACTCTTTCCAATGGAAGTGGTCCGACTACATTTGGAGTCTGTATGAAAAAGTTATGATTGTTTTACCTGGAACACCTATTTTTTGACTAGTTTCAGGACTGGTCACAAACCCTATATTCCACCGAGTATATCTCCATAATTATAGTGAATAAAGAGATGAACCTTTTACAAAAGGTACCTTGATATGTCTTCTCACTAACATAGCGATTTAACCATCTGAATCATTCTAGAAAAAAAATTATGGCAAAAATGGTAAGATGACCTGAAAATAACATAC
>JASDQU010374382.1:45362-59027 GCA_032191745.1 Picea mariana | reverse complement strand
TTCAGGGCCTACATGTACAATTCACTTTGTCATCTTCAAAAATTCATTTCTCCTCAACCATGAGGATCCACGTGACGTGCCACATACCACCGAAAAGAGCATGATGTATACTATCCATCCATGGGTGTTGTATCTACATGTGCATTTTCCTTCATGTCCAAATAACTTCATCAATGTTGTGGTCCAAAACCCATGACTAGGGTTGACATCAATGACAACAACCAATCTTCCAACAAAAGCGACCTGAACTCGCAACAATGACATTGGTCGGAATTTCTTAGCGAGTACGACTTCGATATTACTTACATAAAAGGAATAGTGAACTGAGTGGCAGATGCATTGAATTGGATACCACGCATATTTTCAGTGTTGCCTCTTTAGATGAATCTACGTGAAAAGATTCTAACTTTACAGCATGACGATGACTGGTACAAAGAGGTCGAGGGTTTTATCAGACAAAACACAAAGATGGTACCTAGATTTGAAGGATTCACGTTTGACGAAAATGGATTATTGAGGTTTAAAAATTTGATTTACATACCACCAAATGACGAGTTAAGGAGCTTGATCCTAAGAAAGGCTCATAGAGCAGTATACATGGCTCACTCGGGAGTCACGAAGATGAGGGTGGACCTTAAACCCTTATTCTTCTCGAAAAAAATGAAGGCAGACATAGTCAACTATATGGTCAGATGTCTAGAATGTCAGCAGGTAAATGCTAAACATAGACATCTAGCAGGATTACTACAACCACAAGCTATTCTGAAATCGAAATGGGAGGTTATTTCAACGCATTTAATTGTTGGATTTCCACTAATGGCAAGGAGACACGACTCGATTTTCATAGTAGTAGACACTCTAATGAAGAGTTCTCATTTTATTCTTATGCGTACATCGTATCAGGTGCCTGACATAGCTAGAGTATTCATCAGTGATATTATGAGGCTTCATGGCGTGCCTAAGAGGATTATATCCAATCGGGGATTGATGTTTACTGTACGATTTTATACTAGTTTCCAAGAGGGGTTGGGAACCCAACTTAACTTCAGTACTGTGTCTCACCCAGAGACTAATGGGAAGAACAAACAAATGAACCAGACCTTGGAGAACATGTTGTGAATGTACGTGATGGACCAACAAAAGCATTGGGAAGAATTATTTCCACTGGTGGAATTCGCTTATAACAACAGTTACCAAAGAACCATTAAGATGGTGCCTTTTGAGTTTCTTTATGGGTGACTATGTCAAATGCCTTTGAGTTGGGATCAGCTTGAGGATAGGGTCCTGGTGGGACTAGAAGTGATCCAAGAAATGGAAGAGCAAATGAAAACAATAAGACAAAGGATTAAATAAGTGAAGGATTGGTAGAAGAGTTATTCTGATGCACACCGTGTCAACCGTAGTTACAAGGTTGGCGATCAAGTCTTCTTACAGGTAAAACTACATAAGAGTTCGATCAAGTTTGGAAGGGGATATAAACTTTCTCCTAGGTTCATGGGACCTTTTGAGATTGTGGAAAGGAAGGGGCCCGTGCCCTATCAACTATCCTTATCTGATTCCTTGAGGCGTATGCACGATGTTTTTCATGTATCTATTTTCAGACATTATATTAGTGATCCTACACATGTTATTGACATGAGTTCCTTGCAGGTATCATATGAGGGGGCGCTCACGACTGAGCCGATCCACATCCTGGATCATCCCATTTGACAACTATGACATCGAATGGTAGATCAGGTCAAAGTCTAATGGGACAACTATAGTCTGCACTCGATGACCTGGGAGGATGCATATTATATGCACCAACAGTTTCTTTTTTGTTGATAGATCGACTTATGACACAGTGATACATTTATTTCGTCACTTATATACTATGAAACTTTGGGATGAAGTTTAGACAAGAGGGGGTGTATGTAACATCCCTCTCTTGCACACACTGAGCAAACATATTCTTTGAGGACACTTGCTCACAAGTGATCTGGATTATTACACTATTAAGCATTTGATTATGATTATGAGGAGTTATGGTTCAATGACATGTTGTTTTGCTGCATTGACATAGACAGGTGCTATTGACTCGGTTTTACTGAGTGTGCAGGATTTTGGACCTCGAGGATGCAGAGGCATCTATGGAACCCCTTAGACTCTGGATCAAGTCGGGGAGTGGACTATTGGGGTTTGATTCTTGTATATACAATATTTGTGCATCTGATTAGATGATATGATTATGGATATATTTTTGACATGATTCATTGATGATGCAGGTTGACGATAGCTTGCTGACCAGACTCACATGTGGAGTAGAGGGGCCATGGCCTACTAGTACTCCCTTCATGGCTCGAACTGTAGGTTAACAACTACCTAGTTCAATAAGACCCATGATGTCATGAGGGTTGAATGCGATAGTCTCTCACGATGATTCTAAAGGGTGCGCAATAAGGCAAGGACCTTATTCCTTAGAGGCCCTTAGTCTCCCACAAGATCACCTGGCAAAGTATTAACTCCATGGTTTTTAGATGTCTACCAAGTCAGTCAAGCGACGAGTGGCCCCCTTGGAGCACGTAGTGCATCCTGAAGGGCACGTCACGCAAGAAAAATGGAAACAGGCGAGTGGCACCCTTGGAGCACGTAGTGCGTCTTGAAGGGCATGTTGCACAAGAGATACAGAAAGAGGCGAGTGGAACCCTTGGAGCACCTAGTGCGTCCTGAAGGGAACCTCGCGTTGTTATTTAATAAATGGATAAACCTAGATGGCCTTAGAAAGAATAACGTGTTAAGGAAGATTTAAAACATTTCCCCTAATAAAATGTTTCCCAACCTAGGAAAATAAAGTCTAGTTCTAAATGATACCTGTGATAAAAAATTTATCTATTTATTTAAAAAAGAATATATATATATATATATATATATATATATATATATAAAGATAAAATAAATAATAATTGTTAGGTATGTGTTATATTCTTTGCATGTGTGTGTGTGGGATCGTCAGATAGGAGAACTGCGTCTGACGATCCCTCATGCGGGTGACTTTTCTATGCCATGTGCGTCGGGAACTTTCCTAGGGGGGTCCCAGGGGGGGGGCTGTATTCCCCCCCCTAGTTACGCGTAGTGTTCGGGGCAGTGCCCCAAATTTGTTTTTGGGCGAGTTTTGCTATTTTTAGCGGATTTTGCTATTTTTAGTGGTTTTGTAAATTAATATTGGATTAAAGGATTAGGGTTTTGGTATCTATGGAATACCAAAAAACACTGTATATATATTGTATAGTGAATGGTGAAATTCGAAATAATGAATATAAGAAAGGTTTTCCCGGTTGAGGGTTTCCGGTATAAATCTCTGTGTACTATGTGAATGAGCCATTGAATAAATTTTGTTTTGCTTAAGAATCTATATGCATTTCTTTAATTCACAGGTTTAAAACTTACATCCGGTATCAAAGCTCATTTTTGGCTTCAGAGGGATGCCTTTGTTGTTGACGGTTTGGCTCGGTCTTGATAGATCAAGTTTATCTTGGGTCTATGATAAACCTGGGTTTAGTGGGAGATTTTGTAGTGGTGATTTGACTGTAGAAAGAGGAATGGTGAGTTCTTCTAGAATCGAGATAGATAAGTTCAATGGTAAAAACTTTGAGCTATGGAATCTGAAGATGGAGGACCTTCTTGTAGACAAAGAACAATGGATCATTGTGGATACTTGTACACAGCCTACTAGTACACCATCTACTAGCACACAAGCTACTGGTATACAACCTACCAGTACACAAACTACTAGTACACCCGCTACTAGTATGTCGAAGGAAGATTGGGAGAAGTTGGACAGAAGAGAAAGGAGTATTATTCGACTCTGCCTGGCAGATTCAGTTTTGTTGAATGTATCAAGAGAATCTACAGCCAAGGAACTATGGGATAAGTTGGGGAATTTGTATCAATCAAAGTCCCTAGTAAACAAGTTGTTTCTTTGAAAGACGTTGTATCATCTTAGGATGGAAGATGGAGATTCTGTGACAGAACATCTAAATGCCTTTAATACTCTAGTAAGTCAACTTGTCTCTGTTAATATTATGATTGCAGAAGAAGATAAGTGTATTACTTTGTTATGTTCTTTTCCAGACTCTTGGGATAATTTAGTTGTAGCAATTGGTAGTACCACTCAATCTACATTGAAGTATGAGGATGTAGTTTCATCCTTGTTATCTTAAGAGATGAGGCGAAAAATCATGGATGGTCACAGCATAGATGATTTATTTGTAAGAGGGCATACCTAAGACGGGAACCCTGGTAAGCCTTCAGAGTAGAGATCTAAATCTATAGGTAGATCTAAGTCTCCAGGAAAATATTTGAGGAAATGTTGGAAGTGTGGAAAAATAGGGCATTATAAGAAATATTGCAAGTTTAAGAAGGTTGAAAAACCAAAGGGATCTGATAGTACCTCTTCCACAGAGGCAAAAACCTCCACTGAAGAAAGAGGTGATGTTTACCTGGAATCTACAAGTACACATGCATACTATGATGTATGGTTGATCGAATCAGGTGTGTCATACCATATGACTCCTCACAGGGAGTGGTTCTCTGAATATGAAAAATATGATGGTGGTGATGTATTCCTAGGAGATGACTTGACAGAAAAAATCTTGGGACGTGGAAGGGTTATGTTGTTGCTAAAAGATGGAAGGATTAGAACACTTCTTGGGGTTCTGCACATTCCAAAACTAGTTAGGAGCCTAATATCTGTAAGCAAGATGGATGATGCAGGAGTGGATACTATATTTGGAAATAACACTTTCATGATGGTACAAGGAGAAATGGTGTTGATGAGGGGAGTTTGGTGTGGAACTCTGTACAAGTTGTTGGGAAGAACTTATACTAATGGGTGTAATAGTTCTATTGTCCTTGAACAGAGAAATAAAGAAGACAAGACCAATATTGTCCTTGGAAAGAAGACCTTGTTGTGGCATCAAAGACTAGGACATATTGGAGAAAAGGGCCTTCAAACACTACACGGTAAAGGTATGGTTGAAGGTATGTCTAAATTCACTCTGGATTTTGATTTCTGTGAAAACTGCATATATGGTAAACAAAATCGAGTAAGATTCCCATCTGGTGCTACAAGAGAAAAGAGGATCTTAGATTTGATACACAATGATGTTTTTGTACCTGTTCCTGTTCCATCCCTAGGTAAATCTGTGTATTATGTTTCATTCATAGATGATTTTTCAAGGAACAAATGGATTTATTTTCTTAGAAAAAAATCTGAGGTATTTGATAAATTTAAAGAGTTTAAGGCTCTGGTACCAAATCAGACAGAGAAGAAAATAAAGGTATTGAGAACAAATAATGGTGAAGAATTCTACGGAAATGAATTCGAAGAATTCTGTAAGAAGTGTGGTATAGCAAGGCAGAAGGCTACTCCATACACTCCTCAACAGAATGGAGTTGCAGAAACGGTGAATAGGACACTGATGGAAAAAACAAGGAGAATGCTTAGTGGTGTTGGGTTAGGACAAGAATTCTGGGCAGAGGCAGTGGGTACAACATGTTAGCTGGTCAATCGATCACCTTCATCAATGTTGGATGATAAAACTCCACATGAGGTATGGTCTAGAAAGAAACCCTCTCTTCAACATCTTAGAGTGTTTTGTTGTGATGCTTATGTACATGTTCCAAAGGAAAATAGAAGTAAGCTGGATAAAAGGTTGAAAAGTGTATCTTTATTGGTTATAAAGATGGTGTGAAAGGTTATAAGCTTTGGAACCCAGAAACAAAGAAAATTGTTTATAGTCGAGATGTTGTTTTCAGAGAGGTAAAAGATGTGTCCAAACAAATTCCTACCAACGCAAGATGAACCTGAGAAAATAGAGCCTCAGTTGGATGATGCAAAATCTAAATCATTGGAAGAAGAGGAAGCAGAAGAAGAAGAAGAAGAACCTCATACCCCAGTATTGAGGAGATCAGTGAGAGAAAGAAGGCAACTAGAAAGGTATAGTCCACCTGATTTCTGTTCCAATTTTGCTTTATCTATTACTGATGATGATCCCAGAACTATCAGGGAAGCAGTGAATTCAAAGGATAGTAAACTATGGAAGAAGGCCATGGATGAAGAAATGGATGCCTTGGATAAGAATGAGGCATGGGATATAGTTGAGTTGTCAGCACGAAGGAAATATGTTGGTAGAAAATGGTTGTTTAAGAAGAAGTTTAATGCAGAAGGTAAAGTGGAGAAATACAAAGCTTGGTTAGTAGAAAAAGGTTATTCCCAGGTAGAGGGAATTGACTTTGGTGAGATTTTTTCTCCTGTTGTCAAGTTAACATCTATTAGATTTATTTTATCTATTGTTGTTGCTTTTGATCTTGAAGTGGAACATATGGATGTGAAGACATCATTCCTACATGGGGATCTGGAAGAAGAAATTTACATGAAGCAGCCAGAAGGCTTTGTAGTGAAGGGAAAGAAAGAGTTGGTCTGTAAGCTAAAAAAGTCACTATATGGTCTAAAGCAATCACCTAGGATGTGGTACCAAAATTTTGACACATACATCCTTGGATTGGGATTTGTAAGAAGTAGGATTGATCACTATGTATATTCCAAGTAGGTTGGTAATCACTTCATTTATGTAGTGTTGTATGTTGATGACAAGTTGTTGGTAGGAAATAACATGGATGTTATCAAGGAGGTGAAATCACAGCTATCCTCCAAATTTGGCATGAAGGATCTCGGTGTTGCTAACTTCATTCCGGGAATGGAGATTAAAAGAGATCGTGCAAACAAGAAACTCTGGTTGAATCAGAGAAAATATGTTGAGACGATATTGCAGAGGTTTAATATGCATGGAAGTAAACTAGTCAAGGTTCCTATTCCTATAGGTGTAAATTTATCTACAGATCAATGTCCCAAGACACAGGAATAAGAAGAGGACATGTCCCATGTTCTGTATGCTAGTACAGTTGGGAGTTTGATGTATGCAATGATCTGTACTAGACCGTACATTGCACATGTAGTGGGAGTTTTGAGCAGGTATATGTCAAATCCAGGGAAGGATCATTGGACAACAGTAAAAAGGGTCTTTAGGTATCTTCATCACACTACCAGTTATGGATTTTTCTACCAAGGAAGACTAGGATTGGACATAGTGGTGGACATACATGGCTTTGTTGATGTAGACTAGGTTGGAGATCTAGATCGCAGAAGGTCTACAAGTGGGTATATGTTTAACCTATTTGGAGGAGAAATCCATTGGATGAGAAAAAGACAGGCTGTAGTGACACTCTCAACTACAAAAGTTGAATACATGGCAGCCACTCATGCAAGCAAGGAAGCAGTATGGTTACAAAGATTGTGTTCAGGTATTGGGTTGGTACAACAAGCAGTGAGATTAGATTGTCACAGTCAGAGTGAAATCTTCCTAGCAAAGAACCCATCTTATCATTCGAAGACAAAGCATATTTATTTTCAGTATCACTTTGTGAGAGACATGGTTGAGGAAAAGAAGGTGTTGCTGGAAACGGCTAACACTTTGAAGAATGTTGTAGATTCATTGACAAAGTCTGTGAGCACAAAACATTTCTCTTGGTGTAGAGTAACAATGGCCATTTCTGCCCTGGATTGTTGACTATATAATCCCCTGACTATGTGTGTGTGTGGGCGCGTCAGATAGGACAATTGTGCCTGACGATCCCTCCGTCTGACGAAATTTTTTTTTTAGGCGGTTTTTGCTATTTTTAGCGGTTTTGTAAATTAATCTCAGATTAAGGGATTAGGGTTTTGGTATCTACGGAATACCTAAAAACATTGTATATATATTGTATAGTGAATGGTGAAATTCGAAATAATGAATATAAGAAAGGTTTTCCCGGTTGAGGGTTTCCGGTATAAATCTTTGTGTACTATGTGAATGAGCCATTGATTAAATTATGTTTTGCTTAAGAATATATATGCATTGCTTTACTTCACAGGTTTAAAACTTACAAAAATGACAATCTTCATTAATCATGTGACGAGAAGGGGGTAAGTAATTCATTTAATTTATATAAAAAAAAAATCTTTTGGGGGATAAAATTTAAAAAGGGAAAAATGGGAAATAATGGTTTTATCTCATATGTTAATTAAAAATTTATTAACTAAAAAATAAAAAGGGAAAAAAAAAATTAATTTTCTACACCTTCCAATTTGATTTTTAAATGAAAAGGGAAAGAGGGAAATCTAAAAGAATTAGGAAACTAGGAAAAAATAAGAAACATAAAAAGAAAAGGGAAACACAAGGAAAAGTAGAAAGTTTAACTTAGTAAGGTATCTAGCATTTAAGAACTTTCTAAATTAACTCAACTAGTAAATTAGTAAGGGGGAATGCCATTAAAACTTGTAAGGGATTATGGGGACACGTAGGAGCGATTCTAGGAATGATTTTAGGTGGGTGAGGGAAATAGGGGTAATTAATTAATTAAAGAAATTAATTTTTGTTGCAATGAAGGGGATGGGTGACACATGTACGGGAAGGATTATTATGAATTAAATTATTGAACAATAAATTAAAGGGATTTTGGGAAAGTAATTGACTTATAAAATCTATATAAAGGAGTGAGGAGGAGGATGATGGATCTCTTATGTTATGAGAAACGTTACGCTGTAGAAATTTATACTTGACTGACTTAGCTTGTGGCAGTTGGGATACCCAACTCGGTGAGGAGTGGTAGCTCAACCATTTGAGGCGAGATGGGAGCTAGATGATTCTCTGGTTAGTGTGTATGGCGTCGTTACAGCTCGGGGGGATAAGGGGGAAGAAGAGTACCCCTAGCGTTGACTGGGAGGTACCGGTGAAGTCTCATCAGTCGACAAGTGGAAGTTTCATAGAGCATGCGGGACGTCAACTCAGAGCTGGCGACTTGGGCTACGATACGCTTCCTTTATTTCTGCATGGTAGATTGTTAGTATGATTTATGCTTTTAGTTCTGTATGTTTAATTTGGTAAAGAAAATGATTGTCTTATCATTCTAGTTGATGAATGAAATTTCCCCCATAGCCTTTATCTCGATGTTGATTGATTCCCATGGCCTTCGATAACTGCATGTCTTGACCATCCTATGGTTTATTGATTTTTTATGATTGTGGTTTATTTTTTCCTTCATCCCTAGCTCATCATTCCATGACTGACCAGTCGGCCAGGAGTCGGATCTACGGTCATCACTTGAGTGTTAACAGACCTATGGATCCAAATGCCCTAATTTTTTGTGCATGGAGGATGAGCGAAGGATGTTTCGGCCAGCCGTCTACCACTGTTGATTGTTCATGGTCAAGTGATTGTCTTTCTCCTTGTTGCGATCGATTACCTATGTGATTGTTTTTCCCTTCTTATGGTGAACCACTTATTATCCTTTATCTTTGATCCCCGCGTCGAAACATTCCTGGCGAAGTAACTCTACATTTTAATAGCCTTCCCGACAATGACTTAAGTCTACATTTTTAGTGCATTCCTGGTCAATTTACTGTGTGGTTTGTTTTATGCATTGGGTCTTTGATTTTCCCTCTGTGATTATTTAACTTGGATGACAAATTTACTCTACCTATGGCCACACTGGACCATGTTTTATTTCTGTTTACAACTGCGTTCAACTCATCTCAGTGTGATTTCAATAATATTTGTGTTTAACAACTTACCTCTACTCGTATGAATTTTGTGATGGTCCTTGATGGTTTGTGGATGCAATTTTGACTTGGGTATCGAATCCTTGCCTTGCTTATTTTGTTCGAAATCTAGCCTAAACGCTGTCATTTTTGGGCATTATTCACTTGTTGAGTAATTGTTATCTATAAAATGCATTTCTCTTCTTTTCTTATGCTCTCACTCCACTTGCCATTGTTGTTGGCAATGCTATTGATGCAATCATGTTTATAGTTTGGGTCTGAGTTTTGCAATTATAGTTCTGTTCTAAACTCATACTTATGCTCGTTCTCTAGGTTTCCCATGGCATCCATCACATTCTGGTTCGATTTTTGAAGTAAATTGAATCCTTACCCTTGAGAAAATAGATGTGGCCCTTGGCCCATCTCCCACAAATTCCATGCTTCTCTTAAATCAATCAATTTGACTGTTTAATTGTCGACGACGATTTACCCTTGAAAACGCGTTATTTTTATAATCTATGCCCTTTTTTTTTAATTTCTTCTCTTGATTGATCATCCCCACCTTTATTTGTGTTTACTTCATACCTACGTTTGATTCAATAACTACCTATCATTTAATGGATTGGCAAATGAATGGATGTGCATCGGCTTGGATTGATGGTGAATATTCTTTGGACAACTTGAGCGTGACTGTGATTGTGTTGATTGATGATTATGGATTCTGACAGTGTATTTAATAGTAAACGTGGGTTAAACAACAATAGAAATGAAATAATGTGTGTATTTACATGTGGGACAACGATTGGTAAATTCAACGATTTAATTGTATTGTTTATTAGAAAACACATTTAATTGTTCCATTTTTAGCCAGCCTATTGTATTTCTTAGAGTATAGCTAATTCATATTGTTCATATAGTGATTATATAAAGTTGGCGGACAAGGAAATTATATGATCTCTAAATACAACAAATTTTATTGTTTACAGTGAATTTAATATTGAGCGAAATAGAAATGATTTTGTTGATAGCTGAGGAGCGATTACTGTGACTGAGCGATTATTGTGAATGAGAGTTTAGTATGACAATTTATTTAGTTAGCATTGATAGGATGTAAATTTAGATTTAAATTCGACGACCTTATATATGACTGCCATTCGTATATTTGATAGAGTACCCTATTTATCTTAAATGACAACGATTTAATATAGATAGACATCACCTTGATTTATAAGTTGGAAGGCTATTTTTGTGTTAGAAAACGATTTATAATGGACATAAATTGGATCCTTAATTAGACTCTATTCTTATTGCGCTATCTTAATCACATTACCGTTAATCGGTTGGGTGTTTCTAATTCATCTTATCTTCCCTGAACGACCTGTCCCTATTTAAGTTTTGTCAATGTTTCGATAACAACTACATTCGGTCCAATTTTCCTTATGAGTGATAACCCCACTTAACCTTACCAAGGAACTAAATTCTACTCTATTCCATCCATTTTTCAATAAAATTAAATACCTTGCAAGGTTGTGTCGTCGCATCCCAAGATATCCCTTCACATCTTTAACGCAGTTTGAGAACCAACTAAATTTTAAATGAGCGTTTAGTATGATAATTTATTTAGTTGGCATTGATAGGATGTAAATTTAGATTTAACTTCGACGACCTTATATATGACTGCGATTCGTATATTTGATAGACTACCCTGTTTATCCTAAATGACAGCGATTTAATATAGATAGACATCGCCTTGATTTATAAGTTGGAAAGCTATTTCTGTGTTAGACAATGATTTATAATGGACATAAATTGGATCCTTAATCAGACTCTATTCTTATTGTGCAGTCTTAATCATATTACCGTTAATCGGTTGGGTGTTTCTGATTCAACTTATCTTCCCTCAACGAACTACCCTTATTTAAATTTTGTCAATGTTTCAATGACAACTAAATTCGGTCCAATTTTTGTTATGAGCGATAACCCCACTTAACCTTACCAAGGAACTAAATTCTACTCTATTCCATCCATTTTTCAATAAAATTAAATACCTTGCAAGGTTGTGTCGCCGCATCCCAAGATATCTCTTCACATCTTTAACACAGTTTGAGAACCAACTAAATTTTCGTTTAGGGAATGTCGTAGTGATGATGCACCACCTGCATCAGTTCCAGCTTAGTAGAAAATTCTTATACTCCTTATCTAGTTACCTTTAGGCGTTTGTTAAGGAGAGGTTCTTGATTTTGAGCAGAGATTTTAATGCTTATGATCTTTGTTTAATGTTAAATTTATTGGTTTATGTTTAGAATCCTTAGTGCTATGAGCTCCTCTTAATTACTATTCCTTGATGATTTTTGGAATTATTAATTTTATATGCTCGCTTGAATGATAATATTCACTGGTTGTCTCGCTGAGCCTTAAGAATTCTAAGGATAGATAAATTTTAAGTCCTAAATTTACTCACGCCACCGAGATACGTTGAAGCCTGATCGTCTTCATATTAATTTTCCCTTTTCCTTGTTATGACAATGAATAGGTGGTTAGGTAGCTCGCGCTCTGGACTAAATTAACACGTATATGTTTACTCATTGTCTTACTAATGTGTTTGACTCAATATTGATGGCGTGAGGTCCTTATGATTGGATTATCACGCACAATGATCTTTAAGTGAATATGTTATCTGGAAATGGATCATGCACTACCTTGAAAGTGATTGGGTTATAGTAATCCAATGTTTGTCCTGCGAGCCGAGTTGAGTGACTTGATTCATTTGTACGTACGTCATGTTTAATGGTGTAAACACTTTGATGATGGGTTGTTATTTAATGTGATGTATGACTGTTGTAGTAGTTATATTTCCTTGAACCTTATCAACTTATCGATTGGGTGTTGGGTTTAGTCTTCATGTTTGAAATTTATTTTCTGTCTCCTAGCGCATTAGATTTATCCCTGGGTTATTTTCTAGATATTATCTACTGCGCTTTGGTTATTGTCTCATCGAATACTTGTGATGACATGATTCCTAATGGGGGGATCATTGTGATCCCTGATGGATAGATGAGATTGATAGCCTGACAGAGTCTTTTGCTTCCCACTGTGGGTGGTTGTTTGTGGTAATTGATGTTGGTACTTGGTTGGTAGCGCCTCAATGCGTTTGGTTTTGCGTGTGATAGAGGTGTCTTGATAATAATCATCAAGTTGTTTTTTCAAGTTGTGGATGTGGTCCTTTAGCTTGTAGGCATTGTCTTGTTGTTGTCGTACGGGTAGTCATTTCTATTTGTCTTGATTTTCACTTGTTTCACCTAGTTGCTCGATGTGTTAGTTTGTCGAGTTGTTTTTGTCTGTCGACTGATCTACATGCGTGGTGTTTATTGACAAGCTGCGTTGTTTAACTTTTGTCGTTATTGTTGTCCTGCCCCCCCCCAAAAAATAATAATAATAATAATAATTGTGTTGTGTCACGTGTAATTGTAATGTTGAGGGTCGTTACACAACTAATTTCTTAATTTATTATTAATTTGCAGTTAGTTGAACTAAATCAACTAAAAATAGAAATAGATATGAGTAATTGTTTGATTAGTTTTCGAACTGTTTGATGAACTTGTGATTAGTTTGTGTAATTGTTCAAAAGATTACATTCTGATTATAAAAAAGTTATAAAATTGTGTGCATAAATGTGTTATGTAATTTGGTACAGGTAGAAGAAATATTTATGTTTATCTCAAATTTGTTAATATTTGTACATTCTGATTATAAGTGTTATAAAATTCTGTGCACACATGTGTTATATAGTTTGATAGAGGTAGAAGAAATCTTTATGTTTATATTTATGTTTATTTTAAATTTGTTAAAATTAGTATTTAGATTTTAGATTTGGTATGTGCGCATTTGATTTTGTCCAGTTTAGATTTAAAGACAATATTTTATTGACTAGTAATAGTTCTGGTCTATTGATTGACCACATAATTTATTAAGTGGTTTAATTCAAATAAATTTATGTATACAAATATTTTTCGTTCTTTCGGTTATATTCAAATATTATCCGACGAACA
>JASDQU010374382.1:19991-36970 GCA_032191745.1 Picea mariana | reverse complement strand
GATCTAGTTTTCAGATCTGGACCCTATTTCATGGGGTCGAGAGGGTTGTTCTTAGCCCCCTGGACTCTTGACTTCAATCCCGGAGATGAGATCACAGCAGCCCCTGTTTGGGTTAGGTTGCCTCATCTTCCCTTGCATCTTTGGGGGATAAGAACTCTCGAGGACATTGGAAATAGGCTTGGGCGTTTTCTGGACAGGGCGGAGCCGAAAGGGGATCAGTTTTCTTGTGCCCGTATTTGTGTTGAGGTTAACCTCGAGAAAGGACTTCCGGAAGCCATTAAGCTCTCCCTGGGGGAATGGTTCCATATCCAAGAGCTGGACTACGAACAGATTCCTTTTAAGTGCCTCCAGTGTCATGATTACGGTCATTTCGCAAAAAGCTGCCCCAAAGCCGCTGAGGAGCCGGGACCAGTCAAAGAAGATGATTTTCAGCCAGTAACTAACCGACGAAGGCAGCCAAGGCGAAAGGACCCTCTAGCCCAGGCTCCGAAGGCCACACACTCAACAGAGGCAACTCTAGAAAATAAAAACAGCTTTGATGCGCTGAAGGAAGATGAAGCCCTAGATCCAGAAGCAACAACAGTTAAGGAAGATCCCCCGACAGACGAAAGCCTTCTGGATCCCACCCCCCCAGATTCAGTAGCAGCGAGAGAAACTCGGGCTTCAGCACCGAAACCCTCTGCCTTTGCAGGCCTGGCTGTTTCAGTCCCCTCTAGTGGCTCTGTGGAAACTTCTGAACCTGAAGACAATTCAGTTCCGTCTCCACCCCTTACCCGAGGGCAAAAGACCAAAACAATGCGCAGAGAAAAGGAGGCGGCCTCCAACATTTCTTTAGGTTCTCAAAAAAAGCTGGATCCCTATATTAAGGGGAAAATTTCATCCCCCTCGGTTTAATGCTCTGCTTCTGTCTTCTTCTATGCTCACAGTTTGTGAGAATTTACTCATGTATGCAATTTTTGTCATTTTCTCGAATTAGCTCAAGAAGCAGACAGGATTGGTCTCCCAAGACGTTAACAAGAAGGTTGGCAACACTGTTAGAGGTCACCAACCTTCTTCAGATTTGTAACTCCCTGATTCTGGCTTGCCAGAATGCCACTTAATGCAACATAACCGTTCTTGTCAAAAAAAAAACTCATGGGAACATCGCGAGGTTCATAAATAATTGCAGTGCCTCGTTATATAGTGCAAATTGTTCCTTTGAGGAACACTCCAATGACAAAGAGTTCTTTATGAAAAGGAAGGAATCCATATTTGTTATTGTGCATGGAATACGAAGTTTGTCACCTGGTGATGAGTTGTTAATAAACTATAACTTTCGTAGACCACCAACGACTCGTCAAAAATGCCTTGCATTGGGTCTACCTTTAGACGTCGCCTTGGGACATAAGAAAAAAATAATTGAGTAATTGTATTTTTGGATTTTCAATGGAACTAATGTAAATGTATTTCTTAATTTGACATTAGTTTTATAAAATGGTTGGTTGCATGTTACAATCATTACATCAAAGATGGGGACTAAGCTCCCTATAACTTCTACACATGGACTTTTGTTTATTCTATTTATTGAGTTTGTTTAATAATTTTTTATATATTTTATATATTAATAATGAACCTTAGCCATTATAAGCTTTGCACACTATGGATTGTATTAGGGCCTAATATGGCCCACATGTGAAAAATAATGTCTTTGCCCTTAAATTTGGTGCTTTATGGATTATTCATGATGGAAAGGGCCCTATAATATCAAATAGGCTCACAAAGGAATATGGAACACATCACTTATTTAAGGATCTCTTAGGATTAATTGTGGAGGACATATGATAGTTGTATATTAGTTATTTGATAAGACATATGTATTAATAAAATGATTTTGATTACATGATTGCAAAAAATATGAGAATGAATATTAGTAATTGTAGAATTTGCATAGAACACTAATGTCATAGGATGCATGCACATTATGTAAAATTAAAGTTTTGGGGAGGGGAAGTATCATATGTCCGCGTTATATAATGAATTTATGCCAAATTTTGTATTTTCTTAAAAAACATGGTGGTGGTTGGGACTGCAAATTCATCATTTTCAAATAATTTTTCATTGTGTTTCATTTTTAAAATATTTTTAAATAGTTTACATGGAAACATCTTTGATGAAATTGCATGCATCTATAGATCTATTTCTATGGATTCAAAATGCATATTTTTATATAAATGTTATTATTTGATGAACTACATGCATTTATAGATAAATTTTTATTAATTCCAAATATATATTAAAAAATTATAAAAATGTTATTGTTTTTTGTTATTTTAATATTTTTCGTGTAACATGTATCATAATTTAAAAACACATGTCTCTGTTTTTGCGATAAAATTTTAACATAATCATTTTTTTAAAATTGACATTTTCACTTACAAACTAAAAAATAACATATTAATTCTATTAACACCTTTATTAATTTTTTATTATTATTAATATAAAGTGAGGTGCATTTTATAGTATAATATGACACTTGCCATAAGTCATCCCAATATAATAATTGAAAAAAATAGAACATCTCAATATGGAAGATATTTGTACCACCACTACTCATAAATATAACAATTATAAATGCAATTATGGACAATTATTATAATGTTATCAATCAAATAAATGATAAAATAACATTTCATAAAAGTAATTTTTCTTTGTAAACATGTTTAATCAACATATTGTATCTTGTTGAAAATTAAACAATTCACCTTGAAGATGAATTTAACATTATATGAAATTAATAGTAAGTTTTTGCAATTACAGTCCAAAGTAAATGATTTCATAAGACTAAAGTTAAACATTATATGACAACTCTAAATTCTAATGAGTGATACATCTTAAATTTAATTTAAAAATAGAGAAATCATTAGTGTACTTTTTATACATTTTATAAATCAAACAACAATAACATCAACATGATTTGAAAAAACACAATATACATGTGTGCTATAATTTTTATAGCACATCAATGCGATTGAAATTGCACTAGAGCAGTTGTTACATAAAAATGCATCGAGAAACAATTTAATTGACAAAATATGTATGCAAACCTCCACAATTGAAGTTTTGAGGAGGACAAAGCATAGGTCACTCTTCGATGCCACTCATAATTTAGCGCATGGAATCGATCCTCTATCACTTCCTTAGTGCTCTTCCCTGCATCTACTCCTCCGCGAGCTGCTTGAATTTCTCTAAGATACCATCCTCAACATTCTTGTGGCCATAATATGAACTTGCGTCAATTTTGTTGTAGATTGCATACATACACCTCCTCTTCTTCGCCTCGATGGGTCTTATAGAATAACCCTTTGGTGATGGGGAGGAATTCCATAGCCCCGAAGTATCTGTAACTGGGGCCCTTGCATGTGGCACCAGGAAGATCAACTTCGTTCCCTTCCAAGTCCATCATCTTGGCCCCTGCTTTGGCATAATTAGGACTGCCAAGCTCTACAGTCATAGCTTCCCAGTGCCCCTTTTCCCTATTCAATAAGAAAGAACCATGGTGGATGTCTTAATTATAAAACAATGTCAGTCTCAAGATTGACCTAACCTCCATATTGAACATTTAATAGAAATTAAGAAGCACATATGGAAAAACAATCGATGATCCATAAGCTTTGTCAGCATGTCTTATCACTAAATATTAAGCATTGCTTTGGACTCAACTTGCTCCTCCATGATATCCTCACCCGTGTACTTACTAAGAAGTTAATCTTGTTTCTTTTTCTCCATAACCATAATAGCATACTAATCCAGATCACTTGCGAGAAGTGTCCTCAAAGAATAAGTTCGCTCAGTGCGCAAGAGCTGGATGTGGCACCAGGAAGATCAACTTCGTTCCCTTCCAAGTCCATCATCTTGGCCCCTACTTTGGCATAATTAGGATTACCAAGCTCTACGGTCAGAGCTTCCCAGTGCCCCTTTTCCCTGTTCAACAAGAAATAACCATGGTGGATGTCTTAATTATAAAACAATGTCAGTCTCAAGGTTGAACTAAGCTCTGTATTATACATTTAATAGAAATTAAGAAGCACATTTGGAAAAACAACTGACAACCAGAGAAATTAAGACAACCAACAATTTTTGTTGTTGTTGTTGTTTTTAGGAGTTAAGAGGCAAGGTGATGACGACAATAGTTTAACCACACCACTGACGATGAATGCAAGCACGCAGTCCAGTCAACAAGTTACTATGACACCACACACAGGCACAAAGACAACTGGAAAAACATGCGCAGAATAACAAGGAGGACGACTACCTACCCAACACAAACATGACCATGCCTACAAGCTAAGGGACAACATCCCCATCCCGGCGTCAAGGCTTGGATGAGAAAAGTCTAGAACCTCAAGGTGCACAGACCTAACGCCTGAAGGTGTTCGACCCTTGCGCCAAGAGCAACTTGCACGCTCGACAACGCTCACACAAAATCACCTACTCCAGCCAAGATTTGGTTTGTTGCTATCCCTTAAGGTGCGCCATGATCCCCTCATCAGGAATCATGTCGTCCCCAGGTGATTGACACGGCAATAACCTTGGCATGTCACATCTTATCTGGACCAAGGACTCTAGACAAGTTCAACACGCTAGAAACTGAATATCGAGAGGAAACCACACACGTAACCCAACAATAGGTCGACGAAATGCCAGAGGACAAAGACAAGGGATGTCACAAGCCAGTACACGACATCGTCCACACCCAACCAATCACCCAGTCTAAACTAGTCAATGGTTACAATCGATTTTAACATGAGTTTCCATTCTAGACGGGGCATGTCTAAGTTATAACTAGTCATTAATTCACCCACTACTTTCATGTTAATACAGTCAATCTAGCAAGTCTAAGTAATCAATACTAGAACTATAATTATAAATGCAATCTAACCTCAATTATAATCAATTTAGCAAGTCTAAAATTAGCAATCTAGTCTTTACTCACCAATCAAATTTTAATCATTGTTACAACCTAAATGGACAATTCTATATTAATCCAAATCTCCATCCGACTAGCCATTAAATTAAATAACAACATTAACAAACTTAGTGTAGAACGCTACCATTATAACCCTTATGAACCATTTAAACCTCAAAATGTAGTCTAACTATATTAACCGAACTAACAATACTAGCAATCCATTAACATTGAGAAGGAAACTAATAACTATTAACATTGTTGGAGCAATTCAACAAGGAAATTGACATAGCAGTTACAAAACTATTAATATAGAAATAACGAGGCGAATAACACGACTGCAGTCCATTTAGCTTGTTGTGGCAATTAGTTATTAAGAAGATATCCACTTACCATTAACTTGTTTTAGTAATAACATGGCAATTAATATGATAATAAACATAACAATTATCATAGCAGATAACAAGGCATTTAACATGACTGTTGACCATTTAACTCACTGTGGAAAATACCCATTAAGAAGGAATCTGTTGTCCATTAACTCGCTATACAACATAACAACAAAAACGCAGTGCACAAATGGGGGCAAATTGTGCCCCTTTCAACGGAAGAAACACTCCAAATTTAAATGGCAAAACGTGGTCATCCCAACAACAACACAATCACAATTTTAAAGGAAAAACATTGTTCCATACGTCAACAAAACATAGTACACAAATTTAATGGCAACGTGCCCAGTCGACAACAAACTCAACAATTAAAGGCAAACGTATCCAATCAACATCAACACAGTCCATCATATATGGGCAAACACTGTCACAGTTTAATTAAGGTAAAATCGTTGTCATTTACTGCAAAGTCAATTATGATTTAAAAGGCTAAAATCATGGGCAATTTCAACAACAACTCAGTGAATTTTTTTAAATATCAATCGTGGTCATTCTAACAAGTTTGTTTATGAGTTAAATGGCTAAAATTGTGGGCAATTTCAATAGCAACTTAGCAAACGTTTTTGAGAAAAATCATGGGCAGTCAAGTCGTGGTAATAAAAACCTACGTAATAAAATCATGGTGATATAACCGTGGTAATAGTGCAGAATAAAATCCGTGATGGTAAAAAAAAATCGTGGGAATAACAAAAATTTGAGTAATAAAATCGTGGAATTAAAATTGTGATAACAGTCAAATCGAAGGCTGCCAATAAATGGGACATCACAGACTCCAGAATACCATTCCCTTCATTTAATCGGGAAATCAACAAGGACACGACACAGGCAAAGGTTCTGATTTCACTCAAGGGCAACACACTGTCAAACGTCTTCAACAAGTTTAAAGCACAAAAATATATATAAAACACAGTCATACTTAAGGAAACAATGGCCATTCTGGTTAACAACTCGCTGTCCAAAAACCACATACAATCTATGCCCAACCAGAATGATTCGGTACGCTACCACACGATTTCTATCAAAATGATAACGCTGCCTAAAACTATAAACATTGGCTCCTTGTTATAATTCTCTTTGCATAAATCGTACACAAAATATGAATTGTAGATCACAGTCATCAAGTAAAAAGGAAGTCAATAACTAAAGGATCTTAGTCAGTAAAATAAAGAATTGTAGTCCATACCCCAAACCCACGCGAAGATTAGTGTAACAACTCGAAAGCATAAACAATAAAATGCAGGCAACAATAAGAGAGCGCAAAGACCCAAGGTTAAGCCCTTGAGGCACAGAGAATCCAACCAGCGCAGAGATAAACCGGCAAGGATTGAAGGAAATCCATACACAGAGGTCTTTGCTAGATAGCGCAAGTCAAAACAATTAGCCAAGGACAACAAAGTAGGTAGACGACTGACAGGAACGCCCTTCGCTCATCATCCATGCACAAGAAAGTAGGGCGTTGAGATCCATAGGTCTATTAACGTCGAAGCGACGATCGTAGATCAGGCTTCTTGATGACTTCTTAAGCAAGGACTAATGAGCTAAGGAAAAAAGGAAAAAACAACCACAATCATCACAAATCAAACACCAAAGGGCAGTCAAGACATGCCAGAATTCAAAGGCCAAAGGAATCAATCAAACATCCAGCTAAAGGCTAAGGAAACAAATTTAGTCATCAACTAGAATGCTAAGACAATCAATTTCCTTACCCAATTAAACATGCATATCTAAAGGCATAAATCATACTAACAATATACCATGCAAAAATAAAGAAAGTGTACCATTGCCTAATCGTTTGCTCTGAGTTGATGTCATGTGCGCTTTGTGCAACACCCGCTTGCCAACCGATGAGACTTCACCAGTACCTCACAGCCAACGCTAGGGGTACTCTTCTTCTCCTTTAGCCCCCCGAGCTACAAAGGGGCCACAAACACTAACCAAAGATTCATTTAGCTCCCAGCTCGCCTTGCAAGGCCGAGCTACCACTCCTCACCGAGATGGGTATCCCAACTCCCACAAGCTAAGTTAGTCAAATATAGATTTCTGTAGCGTAACATTACGCAAATAGAAGAGCTCCTTCATCCTTCTCCTCCCTTCATTATATAGAGTTTTGAAGTCCCTTACTTTCCCAAATCCCATTTTATTTAATGTTTAATAAATTAATTCATAAAAATTCCTCCCCATACAAGTGTCACCCATCCCCTTCATTCCTCCAAAAACTAATTTCTTTAATTAATTATTTACCCTTATTTCCCTCACCCACCTAGATTCACTCCTATAATCGCTCCTAGGTGTCCCCAAATCCCCTTACAGGTTTTAATGACTTTCCCCATTATTAATTTGTTAGTTCAGTTTTAAATTAGAAAGTTCTTAAATGGTAGATACCTTACTAAGTTTGACTTTCTGCCTTTTCCCCTTGTGTTTCCCTTTTCTTTTTATGTTTCCCTCTTTTCCTAGTTTCCTAATTATGTTAGAATTCCCTCTTTCCCCTTTTCATTTAGAACTCAATTTGGCAGGTGTAGAAATTAACTTTTTCCCTTTTCCCCTTTTTAATTAGTAAGCTTTAAATTATCATAATATAATAAAACAATTATTTATTTTATTTTTATTATATATATATATATATATTAAAAGGAGAGAGAAAATTCTGTCACTAGTATAATTTAGACCTAGACTTTAATTTTCATGCTGGGCGACATTTTATTAGGGAATTTGTTTTAAAAATTTCTTATCACGTTATTAGTCCTAAGGCAATCTGGGTTCATTCATTTATCATTAACAACGCGACGTGCCCTTCAGGACGCACTAGGTGCTCCAAGGGTTCCACTCGCCTCATTTGTTTCCCTTGTGTGACGTGCCCTTCAGGACGCACTGCGTGCTCCAAGGGTGCCACTCGCCTCTTTCCATTTTTCTTACATGACATGTCGTTTAGGATGCACCACGTGCTCCAAAGGTGCCACTCGCCTCTTGACTGAATTGGTAGACATAAAAAACCCTTGGAGTCAATACTCCGCCAGGTGAACTTGTGGGAGACTAAGCGCCTCTAAGGAATAAGGCCCCCACCTTATTGCGCACCCCTTAGAATCATCGTGAGCGACTGTCGTAGTCTTCCCTCACAACATCATGGGTCCTCTCGAACTAGGTAAACGTTAACCTACAGTTCAAGCCATGACGGGAGTGCTAGTAGGTTGTGGCAGGGCTGTTGTCCACACCTCTCCGTCGACATCTCTAGTAGTCATGCATGACCCCTCTACTCCACATGTGAGTCTGGTCGACAAGCTATCATCATCCTGCATCATCAATGAATCATGTCAACAATATATCCATAATCATATCATCTAATCAAATGCACTAATATCACATATAAAACAATCAAACCCCAATAGTTCACTCCCCGACTCGATCTAGAGTCCAAGGGGTTCCATCGATGCCTCTGCATCCTCGAGGTCCAAATCCTACACAATCAGTAAAACCGAATCAATAGCGCCTATCTATGTCAATGTAGTAAAACAACATGTCATCAACCCATAACACCTCATAATCAAAATCAATGTTTTAATAGCATAATAATCCGAATCACTTGCGAGCACGTGTCCTCAAAGAATAAGTTCCCTCAGTGTGCAAGAGCAGGATGTTACACCAGGAAGATCAACTTTGTTCCCTTCCAAGTCCATCATCTTGGTCCTGCTTTGGCAAAATTAGAACTGCCAAGCTCTACTATCAGAGCTTCCCAGTGCCCCTTTTCCCTATTCAACAAGAAAGAAGCATGGTGGATGTCTTAATTATAAAACAATGTCAGTCTCAAGATTGACCTAAGCTCCATATTGTACATTTAATAGAAATTAAGAAGCACATTTGAAAAACAACCGATGATCCATAAGATTTGTCAGCATGTCTTATCACTAAATATTAAGCATTGCTTTAGAATCAACTTGATCCTCCATGATATCCTCACCCATGTACTTACTAAGAAGTTAATATTGTTTCTTCTTCTCCACAACCATACACTCAATAATTTTCTCATCTAGAAGGGGCACATGGGCAACAAGCTCTCGCTCTCTCTATTATCTATTCCCCTTTATTTCTCTCCCATTTCTTCCACCACATCCTCATCTTCCATGAATAGGACCGACTTAATGGAAATGACCTCACCACTTTTGATCGTCAACCTAGCCTCCCTATTAATAGACTTGATCCTCAACCACTCCCTCAATGCTTTGGCCTGCATCTCCTCCTCCGTGAGCCGCTCGAATTTCTCCATGATACTGTTCTCTTCATCGTTGTCGCCATAATAACTGGCGTCAATTAGATTGTAGATTTCATACCTAGACCTCTTCTTCTTTTCCTCGGGGGGCTTATCGAATAGCTCTTTAATGCCAGGGAGGGATTTATCAATTTCACTTGTACAAATGATTGTTGGAAGATGGCATCTTACAATCTTCCAATAATCAATTGTAAAAGTGTGGCTAGGAAATTCCTTTGCAGTGTCAAAGAGATATTTGATAATCCTAGCAAGGCGAAGAAGAGGAGGTCTATGTATGCAATCTACAAGTGAATTGACACTAGTTATTATGGAGAAAACGATGACGAGAACGATATCTTGGAGAAATTTGAGCAGACTGCGGAGGAGGAGATGTGGGCTAGAGCATTGAGGGAGTGGCAGAGGATCAAGTCTATCTAGAGGAAATCCATGTTGACAACAAGATTGAGGACGTGATTTCCATTAAGACATTCTTATTCGAGGATTATGATGATGTGGCAGAAGAAATCGGAGAGAAAGACAAGGAAAACCAACGACAGAGAGAATGAGAGTTTGTTTCCCATGTTCCCCTTCTGGATGAGAAAGAAATCGAGTGCATGGTTGTGGAGAAGAAGAAACACGATGAACTACTTAGTAAGTACATGGGTGAGGATCTCATGGAGGAGTAGTCTAAGGCCAAGACAATACTTAATATTTAGTGATAAGACATGCTGACAAAGCTTATGGATCATCAGTTTTTTTTACAAATGCGCTTCTTAACTTCTATTAAATAAACAATATAGAGCTTAGGTAAATCTTGAGGATGATAAAGTGTTATAATTAAGACATCAACCAGGGTCCTTTCTTGTTGAACATGGAAAAGACGAATTGGGAAGCTCTGATCGTATAGCTTAGTAGTCCTAATTATGTCAAAGTAGGGGACAAGATGACAAACTTGGAAAGGAATGAAGTTGATGTGCTCGGTGCCACAGGGAAGGGCCGCAATTACAGATACTTCGGGGCTACAAAATTATTCCCCATCCTCAAAGAGTTATTCGATAAGCCCACTGAAGGCAAAGAAGAGGTGGTGTAGGTATGCAATCTACAAGCGAATTGATGCCAATTCATATTATGGCTACATGAATGACAAGGATGGTATATTGGAGAAATTCAAGTGACCTGCAGGAGATGTGAGGTAGAGCACTTAGGAAGTGGCAGAGGATCGATTCCATGAGATAAATTATGAGAGGCACCGAAGAGTAACCTATGTTTTTTCCTCCACAAAGCAAAACCTCCACAGAATTTAATTGTGGAGATTTACATATGTAAATTGTAATTTTTTTTTTCTTCTATCTGCTACTATGCTCGGCATCATTAGTGTATCTGATTCACAAAAAATCCCTTTTAGGAATATATATATAGATAGATAAAATGAATTTAAAATATAAAGGAAAACATATATAACTAATTTGTATTTATCAAAAACTAAAAATAGTTTCAGTTTGCAAAAAAAAAAGTGAAAAAGTAAGGGGTGTTCTTAATAAATACATATGCATTGTGTCTGATTCTCCTTATTAGACAAAAGACACTGAATAGACATCTGCTAAATATAACTCACTAGTGTATCATTGTTATTCGAGCATTGATATCTATAGCAGTGCATTGTGATATATAGTGCACGGGTTAAGGGTTGGTGTTAAACCACGCGGTGCATTGGGTTATATTAAACACATTGAATCTCTGCATTAGTTCATGCACCAGATTCTTTTAACCAGTGTGTTTTATTTTCATGACGCATTGTTAATGGGCGCATTTTGCAATGCACACTGGAATGATAATTTTTAAACTGTTTTTCCCGATACAACTTACTTAATTTCTCGAGTTCATTTTGTTTAAAGTAACGCACTGATGCTTCATTTGAGCTTTGTATGCATTGATACCAATGCGTTTGTATTATAACACGTTAGTGACGTAACATCCCATAAAATGAAATGAGAGGTAAATTATTATGTATTTTGCTCGTTGTCTTGTAGTGCACATGTAACCAGTGCATTTTATTTATTTGATGCATTGCGAAGGAAATTTGTGTTTCAAAAATTTGGCAGTATGTTCAATTAATAGAATGTATCGATGCATTTATCTCGATTGGCGCACTTCCTAGCATCTTAGTGGTGCTTACCATAAGACGCACTGTGCTACAAATTTGTGAAAATTCAGCGTGATGTCATGCTTTTTACATTACTGGTGCATTTTTTTTATCCATCTGCATCGACCAATGAAATTGTTGAATATGAACTTACACAGTGCAATGTGTTAATATAAACACACCACTGCTAGCTTTCTATTGGAGAACTGGCGTTTTATTTAATGGTGTGTTTTGTTGTCGACAACACTAGTTATAGGGTGTCCACTAAAACGACACAGTGAGTCGGTATAAGGTGTTACTATTAACGCACTGGTACCACCATGATATTAGAGCACCGTCCTTTTGTTCCTCGGTGCATTGTAAATGTGAGTGGACCGAGAACGCCACGGCCAATGAGACGCCCTACTCTGAAAATTCAGGAAATATATGTCCCGGTGTGTTTCTGTATACAATGTCGGTGCGTTGGATTACAATGGTTGCACCACTACGTTAAATTTTATAAATCATTATGTTAGCGGTGTTGTTAGTTAAGTGAATTGTACCAGTGCGTAATGTTAACGACACCAGTGTGATTTATCTGGTGTGTTTATTTTTTTATAAAGTATGGTGATGCATTTGAACATTGACTTGTTGGACATTATTTTTCTAGTACGCCCCTGCGTGGTTAGTTAAAATTAGTGCACCGCTAGGTTAAATTTTATATATCATTGAGCTAGTGGTGCGGTTAATGAAATGTAATGGGGCAGTGTGGGTATGAACCTAGTTTGTTCTAGTGTCAGGGCGTTCTGAAGAATGCATTGCTTTGTTTTTTAGTAATTTATCACAATGCGCTAGATTGAATTGCACGGGTGCAAACATATATGGATGTGCCGACAATGGTGCTCACTATGTATTTAACATAGTACACACCAGAGGCGGTGATCACTGTGTCTTTAACACAGTACGCACCACTTTTCAAGAAGAGTCGAACTATTCAGGAACACCGAGTGAAAAAGAAAAAAAAAAGTGAAATTTCAAATTAAATTCTAATTTTGATTGGATGAAAATGAAAATTGGAAGGTAACAAATAATTTACTTGGTCTCTTCTGTCCTGAAGAGGCATGGTTGCACCATTGAGAGGAAATAAAAATTCATGGTAGTTTCCAAAATTTGGAAATGTGTGTCCAATCCACCAATGGAGCTATCTTAATCGATGTAGAGCATAAGAAACATGGAATCCTAGGAATAAATGTGAGCATTGACGCTTTCTTGAGAGTTTGGAAGCATAGGATGCATTGTAACAATGAAAATCGGTTTGGTATTTTTTTTTTTAACCTACTGCGATGCACTTTTCAACTGAAAGAAGCATCGTGTACCATTCAAAAACATTGATGTGATTTATTCAGTGCATGTAATTTTATTATAAAGTATGGTGGTGACACTGAAACATGGATGCACGAGTGTTGTATTGTTCATGAACATCCCAATGTGTACTGTTCAAAGACACCGGTGCAATTTATTCTATGCATGTAATTTTATTATAAAGTATGGTGGTGCTACTGGAACATGGATGCATCGGTTTTGTATTGTCCATGAACTGATCGGTGTGTATATACCTTAAAGGCACATCGAGAAAAAAACCTCCTCAAAAACTTACAGTCCCTCACCTCTGCTATGAACAATGACAGTGCATTTGAACATTTAAGGCACGATGCATTATGTTATAGGTGCACACTAGTGCATTTGTACCATAAAGGCGAACCGAAAAAAAAACCTCCACAAAAACCTCCAGTCGCTCGCCTCTGCTATAAACAACTAAGAGAAGAATTTTTCGGGGAGGTTCTGTAAAAAAATCTACAAAAATGTGTTCTCCTTGTAGTGAAAATAAGAACAAATTCTCATGAGCTCCTTAATGAAACTGGTCATTGGTCAGTTCATAAAATTTCATGGGATGAAAGAGTGTGTCATCTTTGTGACACTAAGAGGGTTGAATATGAAAATCACTTTCTCTTAGATTGTCCAACCTATACCCAAATTAGATCTCAATTTCAAACTATTTGTCATACTACCAGCCTTCCTAACCTTTTAACTCAACAAAACTATGGTGATCTTGGAAATCTTCTCTTAATGCTTTTTGAGCACAGAAACAAAATTCTAAGGAATTGCAAGTAATCCCTTACCTTCTTAAGGTCTGATATACCAATTCGGTCTTAGTGGATGCTAATCATCATCATCATTTTTATTTTAAAATAGTTAAATATTATGTTAATTTAATTAAAAATTTTGAAAAAAATATTATTGGTTTTTTAATATTGTATATTATTTTTTCCATTTTAGTTTAGAGATACTTAACATTTACTATAATTCCTAGATACACCTGTCTAGATTCATCTCAACCCTCATCTTAACCCTCAATCTCTTGAGGTGCAAACCTTTTTTAGAGTACAAAACTTGAGGAAATATTTGCACCTCAAGAGATTTGATCCCTCTTGACGCTTGATGGATCCAGGGTTAAGATGGGTCTAGGCTAATTTTATATATTTCACAAAGTTTTTAAGATTTGCAAATAAAAATATTCTACTTTATTTATTGTATTTTAATATTACATTTTATTTTAAATGTTGTAGATATGATTTTTTGTAATTTTGTATTTTATAACTCTTACATGATCTATATTAAATATAAATTAAAAAAAATCATCTATTTTATTCTAATATTAATTATGAAAAATATTTTATTTTCTTATTTACAAATATTATATTTTCGTATTAACTCTTATTTTGCACTTTCTACAACAACCTCTTTTGATGTGGCTTCTCCTATGGTCATTTCTATAGTCCCTGATTTGAATTCTCCTATTCCAAGGTCAACAATGGAAGCTCCTAGTATGAAGGGTTTTTCTCCTCTTGTCTAGGTCTGATGTAGTGTTTTATTTTGTATAGTCTCTGGGTTTTTATTTGGATTTACATTGTAAATACCTTTGGTGTATGCTCTTTCTCTAAGAAATGAAATATTTAGCTATAGACAGGCATAGTAGTCCATCAATGCCCTTTGAGGGATTGTTTTGCAAGATTGCCTCTCTTTTGCACTCTCACGACATGCTCTTTGAGGTCTTGAATTTTGCAAGATTGGCTCTCTTTTGCACTCTCTCTGTATGCATTACCGCAATTTTTACTTAATGTATTATCTCTTGTTTTTTGTTGAAAAAAAATTAAAGTAGTTAAGTCAAAAGATAATATCTTTTTATTAGGATTTTTAGAGATGCATATTTTCTTTATAATGTTGATTATGTATATTTACACCGAAGATATTTTTTAAGGGGAGTTTCCTCTCGAGGCTTCATTGTTTGCACAAATCCTATACATCAAAAATGTTTTTTAAGGGGAGGTTCCTCTCGAGACTTTGTCATTTGTCCAAAACCTATAAAACGTTGTCATTTGTTACCATATGTCCATCAACAATCGATGATATCTCTCTCCACGTGTCATATCCTTTCACCGAATCCAAGGGAAGCTTCCAGGCTTCTTCTTCTTCATCCATGTCTGCCCTTTTTTTCCAGAATCGATTCAAATCCCTAGATTGCAATCCTTATTCATTTTTGTCTGCATTGTGCGATTGGAATGTGGATTTCTCCCATGGAGTTTCATGCGATTTCATTCTTATGGGTTCAAAAACAGAGGTTATGATGTCCCTACTACAACATCACAACATAACACTACTATTTAGCAATTCAGATAAGGAAAAAATCCACCCAATGAGACTAACTAGGAATTTCCAATCCAATACATGGTTCTATTTTCAGTCTATTATTTTGAAATCATTAATAGCCATATACTAGGAATTTGTTTTCTTTTATTCTATGTAGATTTGAATATTTGATAACCATTGTTAGTTTCCTTTGGTTTTTCTGTCTAGCTTTGGCCATAATTTACATCATTTGATATGCTATATGGTTCCTAGTTTTATTTTTAAATATATTTCATTGCTTTGAGTTTGACACACAAAGGTGACTTCTATATTAAGAAAAATATAGATTAAAGTTATTGCTTTAAGACTATAGCAAATCTCCTTGTGGACACTTGAATTTCAAGTCTTTAAATTGCTAATAGAAAAAATGTTTATTTCATATTCCTTTTTTACACAATTGAATTTTAAAGGGGAGACTTTGAACTTTGACAAAGATGAAGTTTTATGCATCAATTATTTTTCTAGAAGCTAGGTTTCAATGCATCATTAATTAACCAGTTCACTACTAGGACATTCATACAGTTGAAGTTGGGTTTTAAATATTGTTAGGTTAGTGCATCCATGTCGTTGTACCATACTTTTATCTAGATATGGTAGAATCATATTGGAAGGGATGCTATGTTAGTCTCAATGAAAACCCTATTCTCATCCTTCATAGTTTATTGGGATGCAATTAGTAGGTCCATTAAATATATAAGCTAATGTGTTGCTAGTGGAAGGATTGGTAGAAAGATTGCATTATGTTATGTGGATACATTCTCAGAGGAACTGATTATAATGAATTTCCCGAAGGTCATCTTCATTTATCGATGCTCTTTGACTAATAGGAATAAAATCATCTTTTCTTGCATGAATATGTTGTACCTGTCACTAATTTTATTGTAGACCTTAATGACACTCTATGTCAAGAAATCATGCTTCCATATTTCTATGATAATAGTATGAGATAAGGGGAAGAAATCATGCTTCCATATTTCTATGATAATAGTATGAGATAAGGGGAGTTTTTAGTCATGCATATGGAAGTAGGGGATTTTGTGAGGGTTGAAAATTCAAATACCAACAAAACCCCAAAAAACCAACTGATTCAAAAAGATACCACTATGCCACACGGGTTTGTAAAAGACCTTGTATATATTGATGTGCATCAAAAGATTTTAAATATTACATGAAAAAATATTTCCTTTTGTTCGTACATCAAACTTTTTTAATAATCAAAACATTATATCATAAAGTTCAGGTAAATCCAACTTTACAATATTGATAAGCACAAAAATTTTTAAATATTATATGAAAATAAATATTTGTTTTTTCTGAACATTGAGAAAATTTAATAATCAAAAACTAAATTATTATAAAGTTTGGAAAAAATCAACTCTAGATAATAATATAAACTTTTAAAATTTGTGAGAAAACAAGCTACGAGAGAGAAGTTGAATTACAATAAAAGGGTTCTTGAGAATTGTTCTAGCTTTA
>JASDQU010374381.1:35726-46731 GCA_032191745.1 Picea mariana | reverse complement strand
AGTTCTTTCAGCTCCGATGTACTCATTCTATAAGGAGATTTCGACACAGGAGCTTCTCCAGGCATCAAGTTTACAGAGAAGTCAATATCTCTTTTTGGAGGTAGTCCGGGTACCTCCTAAAATACATCTTCAAACTCCTTTAGTACTGCACGATCTCCAATCTTTGAGATCTCATCCTTAGATGCTTCCTCCACATGCGTTGCAAATAATTGACAACCTTTTATGTAGCACTTCTTCGGCTGCATTGTTGAGATTTCTTTGATAGAAACAACTCTGGGAATTCCTTGGACTGTTCTACGATTCTCTTCCTCATCTAGGCAAGTGAATGCCTTATTATGACAATCCAATATGGCATGGTGTTGGTCCAACCAGTCCATCCAAATTAGACAATCATAAGAACCTAAAGGCAGAGCATTCAATTCAACCTTTGTGCTCATTCCATTCATGTCCACAGGACATGACTTAACCAACTCAGTGACCTTCCTCTTGGTTCTTGTAGCCATCTGCGCTAACCAAGACTTTCCATTTTTTCTTCTTGATAAATGCAAACTTTCCACCACTCTAGGATCTATATAACTATGGGTAGCCCATGAATCAATTCAAATAGTAAATGGTTGGTTGTTAATCATACCTTCCATTTCAATCATGTGCGACTGATATTCAGCTTGCTTGTTGTCCAGGGCTGCATAGATCCTTGGCATTCTACTGCCCATATCCTCCACTGTTTCAGCCTACTGTACATTATGGACAACTCTCACTTTATCATTTCTGTGGGGGTAATCTCTGTACCTATGGTTTTCTTTACAAACCCAACATTACATAGGTGGCGGTCTTGGTATTTTCCCACCTATTTCAACCTTCCTGGGCTCTCTAAAAGATGGTTGTCCTTGAGGACTGTTTCTAAAAAAGGGTGGCTTAGTTTCCTTCTTCCTCTGATCCATCTTGAAATTCTTCTTGTCTTCCCAAGCCTTCTGGAAAGTAGGCTTCTCTCTTTGCTTCTCATATAATCATTTCTCTCTTCTTATCGTTTCTTCCATAGTTTTTGGGTCATCATACTGGATCTTGTTCCCAATGGAAGGTGGAAGTCCACTCAGATACCTTTGAATCTTGACAGTCTCATCCTTGATGAATGAAACATCAGTAATTCCAAAAACCTTCATTTGTATTCATCAATGGTCATGCTGCCCAGATTGAGTTCAAAGAACTCTTTCATCTTTCTGTCTTAGTATCTTTTAGTCAAGTATTTCTTCTCGAAATATCTCTTGAATTCTTTCCAAGTGATATCTTTCTCTCTAATGTGTTGCACCTACACAAGATGATCCCACCACATGGATTCCTTTCCCTTTAGTTGATACATTGCAATTCTTCCTTCTACATGAGAGGAATAATTCTGCAATTGGAAATATTTCCTCATGCTAAGCAACCATGTCTCGTCATCTTCCTCCTTCTTATGTTCTCCATAAAACGTTGGAGGTTTAATATTGTTCATTTCTCCCTTCAGTTCATCCACTCTAGATCTCCTGTGCTTTCTGGTAGGATATGGGCTTGAACTATTGTGTGCCCTCCTCTTGGAGCGACCTTGGGAGTGATGATGGTGTTTACCAACACTCCTTGATCTTCTTCCCTTAGAAGTCAGGTGAATCCCGGTATTGCTCGAGTCTCTCTCCTGGTCCAACTTATTTTCTATTCTCTCTAGACTCTTCATCAACTTTAAGTTGAATTCACCTTGTTTATCCCGAGATTTCCTGAGATTTCTGCTATCTATTCGGTGAGTTTGGGCATCTTTTTGCAAATTTTCAATGATCTTCATCATATTCCCTTCCTTATCTATCTCTTCTCCATGCCCATTGGAGTTCGACCTTTCAACTCCCAAATGAACATCCATCCCTTTATCTTCATTCTCTGAACTGGAAGCATTATGTGTCTCTTCCATTTCTTTTGCACTCAGTGGAAATTCTACTCGGTTGTGGCACTCGCTAAACTTCTGCAAACACAATGTGCAGACAACTGGAATTTGTCAGGCCATTATTCCTTAACAAATCCCACAAAATTCATAAACAAATCTGAATGAAGAAAACGTTCAGATTTCAAGAATTTTCCGAGCTTTGCTCGGCTCTGTAACAATCCTTCGGACTCTAGCCCCTTCTCTCTTAATCCCCAACCCATGTGATCGTGGGTCGTGACCACTCGCTTAGAAAAAAGGGCACTTCACGACTTTGCGTTTTGGGAGGTTTCAAATAACTTCACAACAACTTCCTGAATTCTAGACTAACGAACTCATGACGTAGGGTGGTGTTGGCAGCCAATTCACATTTTTATATCGTCCTCATAAGCTGCCTACACCAGTGTTTTGAAAACTTAATTTTTGTCGCAATCCTTGAATAAAACGACACTATTATTTTTGCGCTATTTGCACACTTACCTTTGTTCTTGTTTTCATGACTGCAAGTGTGAAAACTTGGTTTTCGAAGTTACATTAAAAACGTCACTGAATTGTTGCGATCTTTCTTGTCGATATGCCCATTGCGTTTCCAATTTACTTATCGTTATGCAGTTGGCAAGACCTCTTGATCTGTACTCATTTGACATTCTTTGATTGATTATGTAATTTCGTTTCATGAGTGATTGAGTTTGTGATGCATTCGTGATTGGATTTATATGTTCTTTGATCGATTCACTTGGCACATTGATTTCATAAAAACACATTTGTGTTGTGGCAAAACCCTTGGTGCGATTTTGATTTATTGCTTTGGTTTTGAAACTATAACTTTTGCTCGTGTGAATGTTTAATCCACTTATCTTGATTTCATTGGTTGATTGAATGGCATAATTGTTAAACTATACAATAGTGGGTTGAATAGCTATTTGCAATGGCGGTTGTACTGTAGATATGACTGTTTTGCATGTAATGAACTAGCTCCACCACCTTCGCACGATATGTCATTAATGTCTTCCCCTATCCCTGTTTCACCGTTGCTAGTTTTGGGTAAGCCTGCGAGCATCCTGCCCCTGCATATGCTGTGTTCAAACCCTAGCTCGTTCACCTCACTCACCGTGTGCTCCTGTCTATGGCACCAGTGGTGCGAATAGAGCCGAACGGTAGTCAATCTCTTTTACTGTTCGATGATGCCCATAAAGATTTAGAGGATAGTGGTTGGCTCGCGTTTATACAGAGGTTCGAGGGCTTCAACCTTACGGCTACACAACAATTTGCCCTTACTTTTGATGGCTGTAGGGCTAAAGTAGGTGACATTCAACTTGAAATCAATGAAGAATTCATAAGATCTGCCACAGGACTAGCAGCCACAGGCCAGTGATGGTTTAAGAACTCCAAAGTTGACGAGGTGTCGTGGCCTTTACTATTCATATCACGAAAGGTTACATCCTATGACAAAGGTATGCCTATTTCCACACTTAAACCTAGGTGGCATGATCTTTTAGTGATTATGAAACAATTCATGACCTGTGAAGGTCGGTATGGATTGGTTTTTCTCTATCACCTCCGGTTGTTGATGAATTTCATGGGCTATCCATTGAACATGCCATTTTACTTCCTACGTAGTCTTTACAAAATGGCTAAGAGGTTCAAATGCGAGAAGGCCGATAGCATCTTGTTTCACCATGGCTTGATTAGACTCATTGTCGTTCACCATTTAAACCTTCACGACAATAATTGGCAAGCCTTTCTCTCTCGAAATGGCTTTGCTGGTCCAGAGTCTGTCCAAATCGATAAAGCCGTGGTTAGTGAGACTATGGTCAGGCCACTTGTACCATTCCATGTCCTTCTACCCTCTCCCAAAGCCTCGGTCTGTCCTGACATCGACCTACCCAACATCATAACAGACAAGGCTGAGGCTGTAAAGAATCCTATGAGTAAGAAGGTCAAGGGTAATCCTACTGTTGATAGCAAAGGTAAAAAGAACGCTCGATTGATATCGAGACTTTCCTAGAATAAGCCTAAGACAAACGTTGATCAAAAGACCATAGTTATGAGCGAGGACTCGGACTCCGATATCGAGCGTTTCCTAGCTGAAGAGTACCCCTATTCCCAAGGCCTATGCTCCGATCCACCCTGTGACTATGTTTCTAATTTTCCCCCATGCCTAAAGAACAATCCTAACTACCTAGGGATCAGGCTACATAATGAAACCCTCGGTGATTTAAACAAACCCTCGCCTGCAATTTTGAAGCCCGAACATACATCATGTATCCAATGCAATGTGTGGTTAGAGAGCTACTATATCGACGTCCCCTTGTTACAGTTAAAGATCAAATCATTGGAAAACCAAGTTATAGTACTGTCGAGAGAAAGGGACAAGTTTCAAGCTAATGACAAGAAACAAAAAACCACTGGTTCGATCGTCTTTAGGAATGTCGAATCGGAAACAACCTTCGTTAATTCCAAATTATCATGACCGAGTTGTTTTTTGATTGTCCAGGTATGAATTTCAATATCAATTTCGTTTTATGAATTTCTAGGATTAATATAATGAATTGGGTTTTGGTTCTCAATTGGCTCTGTTCATTATTCGAAATGACTCTGTCATAGTTTGATTATAAAAAACGGTTATGTTGTGGATCCTGTACAATAGATTCATTTTACTAAAGTCAAATGTGGTTATGATTTGGTTATGCGATTTGGTCGTGCTTAGTTTAGCAATTGATTGGTTTTCATTGGTTTTGATTCATTTTGAATAATTTTGTTGGTTTGAATTAACCAAATCAATGGGGTTTTCTTTCGCTTGGATTTTGTTTGCATCTGACCTGTACAAGATATTTTTATGCTAAAATTAGAACACAGTTATTTTTTGATCTAATACGATTTTGTTATGGTTGGATGTCATCGGCTCTAATTTGGTTCTTATGGTTTGATTTTGGAATGATTTCGTGGGCTTGAATTGGTATGATCTTTTATGAGTGTAATGTATCATTATTAGGGTTTGGTTTGATAAATATGATGTAATCTAATAAACTCAAAATGACACTGTTGACTTCGATTAGCCAGGAAAGACTCTATTTTGTATTGAATCGATATTTTTGTTTGGGTTCTGGTTACATTCGACCTGTGCAAAAGATCCATTCGCTAAAATCGTGGAGTTGTGTTGATTCATAACGACTGTGTCAAACACCAACTGTTTCGATTCATTTTGATTTGATTGTTGCGTGTCTTGAGTTAGCACAATTGCCTGTATTGGGTTAGATTGATATCAAAAATAGATTTGATGCTGCTATGTTGGTTTTGATTTTCAAAAACGATTTTGTCTCTGTTGAATTCATATGAAAACTCGGCTAATAGTTCGTTTTGAAATTGATTCAAGTGATGATTTCATTGACTATTAATCGATTCTGTTCACTTCTAATTGGCAATAAAAAACGTTCGACAAATCCCATATATCCTGTTATCAACTAATTAATTCGTTACGATTTCATTTGTTTCAATTTACATACAAGTTTTCATTTGGTTTGCAAATAGCATGATCGTTTGTATATGTTAATACAGTTATATCAATTTGAAAAACGATCCTATTGATTTCGTTTGGATTCGACAATGATTTTGTTGATGGCTGAAGCAACTATTTGTGTCAATTTCAATTGGTTCATGAAAATAATTTCATTGCTGTCGAATTGTATGAGAGATTTTGTTGACCCGAATTGGTGATAACGAATTAAACAGAGTGTATCCATCTCTGTTATCATTTGGTTGAATACGATTTAGTTTGTTTAATTTGCATACAAGTGTCGATTTGAATGATGCTTTTAGCAATCAAATACTTTTCAATAGTTTGAATATATTTTAAGTTTTGAATTGATTTTAAAACGATTTTGTGTTAAATTTAGACTAGCTATAGAATCGCAAGATTCTGTAGCTAGTCTTAGAAATTAGATTTTTATCAATTTTATCAATAAGATATCCTCTAATCTTGTCTATTTTTGTCCTTTTTTAGGTGCATACGAATTTACCATGAGCTATTGGGCATGATGTGACAGTTTAGGAGATATTTTGGATTTGGTTTTGTCTTAGGTTGTTAGCCAGAGTTAGAAACTTGGGAGATTATCTCCAGATTTCCTGTAACTGTTTTGATAATTCCCACAGAGATGTTTTACCTTGTGGGAGGTCTTTAAATACTTGTCAATTTTTTGTAATAAACCCATCATCCTCACTGTGGGAGAACCAGACTACGGATTTATAATACAGACTGAGATGAAAGTTGATGTCTTGTAACAACTTTCGCTTTCAATATATCAAACTTTTGTTTCAAGTTTTATTCATATCATTTTGCAGTCGATTATAGACTACTTTAGCTATCGTAATCTATTGCAGGTTGATGTGATTTGATTAATGTGCAATATATATCTGATCTCTCTCTTATTTATAAAATACAACAATTAATTTGTTTTAGTTAATGAATTACAGATTTCTCTTCTTCATTGATTGAATCATTTTGTACAAATCCTTACACGCAAATTTATCTAAATGTTATGATTTGTAAATCATAAGATTGCTGTAAATTTTTATGTCTTGTTTGTCTTGTAATTATATTTGAAGAGCACAACAACTTCCTGTTTACGAGAAGCTCGTGGATAATCCGGTGTGGGTTTCCTCCCTCCGAACAACTATAGCAACCACTGCACACAAGACAAACCTGAAGCACTACTTCAGGTCAGTTTGTTATTTTGTTTAATAGTTAGTTTGTTAGTTTAATATAAGTAGTTTAGATAGATATATGTATATTTTAGATTTGTAGTTAGAGTTATTATTTTAGTTGCTTAGTTTAGTTAGTTTTTATTTTATTTATTTTTCATAAAATTATAAAATCAAAAAACAAATAGTGTAGCTGTCTTAGGACAGATTACAAATGAGTTTTGCAGGTTTTCATTCAAATCTGTAATTTGTAAATATTGTACATTTGTAATTAAATTTGATTCTGTTAGTAATTGAATATTTGATTTTATAGAATTATAGTTGTGTAGTATTAGATAATGAATTGTATATATAATAGTTTAGATTTGTTTATTAGTTTGTTTTAATTGTTATTTTTCATTTAGATTAGTTAATTTAGAGTAGTTTTCTTTTTGTTTTCTTAGGACTTAGATCGGCTAACGAAGCCGCTAAACCCGTTAGGGTGGGTTTTCCCAAACGAATTGGGTTATTTAGACAACCCCGGACCGGATCCACTCTTCCAGTTGACGAACAGTCAATTTCGCCCGTCAACAGGTGGATCAACCGTCCACGTCTACCCATCATCCAATGGATGACACTCACTATGGAACCTCAGGTGTCCAAGTTTCGATACTTCGGGACTTCAGAGATTTCACATCTGCACACCCCGAACACTTCCACATCACCTTAGGTGACATCATTACCTTACATCACTTAACGTTTTCCCAATTGCGGGGGAATGCAACGATGGTTTTGGAGTAACCCGCCCTTAATTCCACAATTCTCCTGACGCTGACACATAACCGCTCAATGAAACCATGGTTTGGATTATGGGACCGCCTTGGATAATTATCTTCCGTGCAACTTGGGTCCTCACAATGTCTCCTAGCCGTTGATATTAATGTATTGTGATCAATGCCGGTGTGGGTCCTTCGACCCTTAACTACGTTACATAAAATCGGGCCCCACTAACCCTACTCACATAGGATGTCACATGGTGGAATACCAACAACGTCATACGACCCCACCACGTCTACTCTTTCGCTTCTAAACTTTGGACTTCGGGAGTTTGTGAAATGACACATCCCACTTATCTCGACGGTCGAACTCCTGAAATTACAATCTGCTCTTCTTCTTGATCCAGTGGTCAATATCTTTTCTCCATATCTACGATGTAGATCTCCCTCGGGACTTCGAGGTTTCGGGTTTAGGGCGTTTATGCCTCCGCGCACCCTGCTTCTCCCGATTGTCGAACTCTGAAGGGCTTCCAGGATAACCCTCCTGTACCTTCTCCATATCTAACAATCATATTGAATTTCCCTTCCATCCAAACAGATCCTATGGCTCCAACACCCCAAGTGTTGAGCACTCTCTCTCTTTGGTCAAATATCACGTCAGATGCAGTTTTATTCTACTGCTACTCCTCCTAAGCTTCGTAACATGGCCAATGTAACCCCTTGGCACTCAGAAACAATATAAGGTTTGAAATTGGTTCCTCTGAACACCATTTCCACTCGAAATCTTAGGTCCAAAGACCACTTATCCGACCCATCTAGGCTCAGCGTTGAAAACATGTCTCTGATACCAAATTGTAACTTCTCCGACCATCAACTCACTTGCCGGGAAACACTACTTTGCGGAAACATTCTCATACTTAAATATATAACATGCATTATTTATAAAGAATAAACATTAAATCAAATTAATACATTTGACATGGATTTATTGCTGTCATACAGACTTAAACATAATTAACAACAATTCAAACTAGCAATGGAATACACGATAATATTACAAGTATAACAAAACATGCATTTTAATTAAGTACAGAATTAAAACACATAATGATACTTATCTTTGAAACTGTAATACACCACCAAATATGTGCAAACCTTCCATAAACCTCTCAGCCTTATACTGCGCTGCTCATCACTCTTAGCAGTAGGTCACCCCCGAGTTGGGACTAAGCTCCATTGGGCAAGGGAATCCTAGGCTAGGCAAGGTCAATAGAAGACACATAGTTTATGAGGAAGGATTCTCTCCAAGGAGCCACTTATGCCCACTTCTCATAGACTCTCATTCCCCACACTCATGTCCCACCCCAGGAGTATACACCTTCACTGTCACCAAGACAGTCCTTTGGCTGCTAAACCTCCCTTGCCTTGGGCTTCAACAACAGACTGGACCAAAATTCTCCGAGCTCTGTGGCAACTACATGACTCCTTCCAGGAGTTCTCACTTCCTCCATGCACTCTCTCACCTAGAGAGAGCTGCTCACAGGCATAGAAACCTGCTTCTTCAACCACAACCACCTCTCTCACCTGGAGAGAGTGTTGCACATAAGCCTGACAACATGCTTCTTCAGCTCCGTTCCAGCACAAGGAGGACTACAAGGCTCAACAAGGAATGAATGACGGTACCCAATCACACTCAGCCAAGGGACTGCATGGCCACAACAACCCATAGTTATAACACACACAACATAGACAATTGCTCAGGTTTCACAGAAGACACGGGTTGGCTTCAGAGGTGCGTGGCTATGCAGAGGTCCAGTGTAGAGACAAAACGGTTCTTGGAAAGGATTCCAATGAACTCAAGTAGAGTATGGAAGGTTCAAAGAATGACTTAGGTGATGTATTTTGGGTCTCAGGTGCACGCGTGAACATTGCAAAGGACTAATACAAAGGCCACATAATTCACATGAATACACCATTCAACTTCTGGTTCTGGTTTTTAGGATTGCGTGAAAGGAAAATTAAGCAGAGGTCGTTCACAGACTTCCAACGGTTCAGACAACCGATGACAGAATGGAGGATGAACCCCCATCCCGACTCAATTCTTGGGTTAAATTTCATGTGCCTAGGCTGACACATGTTTCCCATGACGTTGCATGCGCTCCATCAAGTATGCGTTCCCTTTTGCACACGTTGGGGATGCATGTGTTGCCTCTCCCAGGACTTAGGATAAAAACATACCTTTCACACTACTTTGGAATAATAATAAATTATTATTCCTAAGGACTTAAGCCCTCAAGCTTAGCCCCTCTTCCTACCTCTCAGCCCCCTCTCCCTTACCCATACTGTCGAAGCTTAGTCCCCCATCACTCTTTCTTAGTGGTCAATTGATACACAACGATGTTTATATATTATATTAATGATCTGCATAATTACATATACAAAATCTGGCTCCTAGCCTTAACACTTAGGCTCTCCATCCTAATAAACACATAAGCCCACCAACTTATCAATACTCGGCTCACCAGCCTACAAAACATGATTACAATTCATAATATAACTGGGGAATTACCAGGGAATATTACAATCAAGCCCATCAATGTATTTGCAAGACTCAAAAAAAGGGAGAAATACTCAAAGAAGGAGGTGATTTCATAATACCCCTTTAAATCTACTAAAAATACACTTTCAAATGCCCAATATTCATATTGAATTTTTTTTTACACTCTTTGGGGATGCTTTAGAAGATGTAGAGAAACACTTGATTAATTGTAAAGATACATGTTATGATTTCAACGTCACTGAAGACAATGCTACATGTAGATTATTCCTACAAACTCTATGAGAGGATGCTCTTGAATGGTATAGTTCATTAATGCTCTTGAATGGTATAGTTCATTAATGGTATAGTTCATGTAGATTATTCCTATTAGCTGGGATGTGTTAGAAGATTCATTTGCAGAAAAGTTCCCCCAAAGGTGCATTCATATATTTTTGTTGATGTTTTAAATGTTTTTTCCCACCCACCCTCTACCACATGGACACAAAAAGATGAAATGAATGATTCAAAAGAAAAATATCATGAAACACTGCAAGACTTTTCTGAATCAAATCTTGTTGCTGAGAAGGAAGGAAAGAATTCCAAAGACTGAGAAAAGGATATCAACATCTCATATGCTCCATATGAGGAAGAAATTAAAGAGTATCCACCAAATATGCAAGAAGAATCCAACCAAAATAAATATGAATTGGTGGAAGAAAACAATTTTGAGAACAAAGAAGATAAACATTGCATAGAAGAAGAACATTGCCAAGACATCGCCAATGAAACAATAATCTTGAATGTGGAAAAAAATAAAAAAATAATGGTTTAAAGAAAAAAATTTCTCATTTGATTGAAGATAGCAGCACTCTGGGGCAGCCAAGAGTAGATTATATTGAATATTGGTTCAAAAGTATTGTCAACCCACTAACTGAAACAAGTCTTCTGCACACATTGCTCGATCCCATTGTGGTACATTTTAGGCATGCTCCTGATTTATTGGTAGCAACCCCAATATTTTTCTTACTTTTGGAGCCCATTTCACAAGTCAATTGGATGCTCGAATGG
>JASDQU010374381.1:16353-29623 GCA_032191745.1 Picea mariana | reverse complement strand
TTGCATAGAAGAAGAACATTGCCAAGACATCGCCAATGAAACAATAATCTTGAATGTGGAAAAAAATAAAAAAATAATGGTTTAAAGAAAAAAATTTCTCATTTGATTGAAGATAGCAGCACTCTGGGGCAGCCAAGAGTAGATTATATTGAATATTGGTTCAAAAGTATTGTCAACCCACTAACTGAAACAAGTCTTCTGCACACATTGCTCGATCCCATTGTGGTACATTTTAGGCATGCTCCTGATTTATTGGTAGCAACCCCAATATTTTTCTTACTTTTGGAGCCCATTTCACAAGTCAATTGGATGCTCGAATGGMTCGATTGGAAATCTTCCTATACCTAAGGTTCCCCTTTCTTTCAAGTAAGTTAGGGTAGGTAGATCATGTATGTATATATTTTATTTCTTCAGTTCAGTTTTGCATAATAAGGAAGTATTTGAATTCAAGTTTGAAGATAACTCCATGAAAGAATAAAAATTATAAGAATTCATTTTGAAGATGACTCCATAGCCCAATGGAGAAAGCAGTTGGTATTGAGATTCTGGTGTTCTCAGTAACCCACAGGGGGTCACTGTCCCGCAGTTGGAGCTAGTTGTTGACCAAAATTTGGTCATCTATATTTTTCTGCTCGTGGATTCATAAAATACTTGATATAAAAAGAAGACATTTTTTGAACTTTTATAAGTTCACTCTGCATCCCTCAGTCGCAACTTTGTCATGCACTTTTCGTATCAGAAATTTGTTTCCGCATGCCTAAGTTGTTCAAGATCTCGTCTAAAGGTCTGAAGGAGAGATTATGAAGAATTTTTCTAAGTATCATGTTCTCCTCTCCATTTTCTAATTGTGAAGTACTCTCATCACGTATCTCCCTCACCTTCCATCTCCACACTTAACCATTTTTCCCTTTTCACCACTCTTCTCCATGTGCTCCACTAATCTCTACACTTAGACATTTTTGGGACTCTTCCTTCATCGTCTCATCGGGTTCGCAGGTTGGTAGACCTTCATCTCCATCCAATTTACTATGTCATAAGTCTGACCGACCACTTTGTTACATTATACTTAGCCATTTTTCCAACTTCGCGGATTCGCGGGTTCGAGCTTTCATTCTCCAAGTTCCACGATCTCCACTTTGCACCCAAAATTATGTGATCCACATTACGACCACAGATTTGTCATGGGTCTCGAGCCCATAAATTATTTTTCTCTTGCAACAAGTCCGAACGATCGCCTTTATAAACTCAAATTATTTTTTGATCATACATAACCATGGGTTTGCGGGTTCATAAAAAGATCCATATTCAAACTCGCTCTCGTTCGACCGACCACCCTTCTATACTTAGTTTCTTTGGATCACTCATCCAACCACGGGTTTGCAGGTTGGAGGGTTCATGAAAATTTCATGGTTAACTTCACTCACCTCCCTTCCCTCAGACCCGTGAACCCGCAAACCCTCCAACCCACCTCTCCCTCATCCCCTCTTGTCCCATCTCACATACTTATCCAAATTCTCAAAGCTATTCCAAGGCATGAAAACCAACGAAAGAGAATATGACACGTGGAAATGATGTGGACCATTCCCGTGATGACACATGGGCGTGACTCATTGATGACATGGAATGGGGTGGACGATGACAGGATTCCAAAAAAATATTATTTTATTCGACAATTTTCCAAGGGCCGAATCCTCCAAGCTCCATAATGTATTCTCTTCTCGTGTTTCTTGCTAAGTGTATCAAACACTTAATATTATATATCATGAAGAATCTAGTATCCCAATGCATGTGGGATATACTTTTAAACCAAAATGTCAAATTTTATGAAGGGAAGCACGAAATTCATCCAAGGGCCCACATTTTCCCATCAATTTTGATCGATGGTGTCTGAGTGTTGATCTTGCGGAGGCCATAATTTGAGCTCTGGGTGTCGTAATATCGCAAAATTTATACTGTTGGAAAGGTATTTAGACGTAGAAGATGGTGGTATAGGTTTAAAGTGTTTAAAGTTGATACATTTTTCTCATAAATTAAAATATCAGTCAGCTGCATTTTTAATGGGCCTGCATGACAACTCAACTTCACGAGCTCATATCTTGAGATCCAGGCGATGGATTTGCACAAAATATATATCATTGAAAATATAAGACAATGAAGAGCACATCAGAAGTGGTTTACATGGATACAAATTTGGTTTTCACTTCCATAAAATTAAATTACAGTCATCCTCTTTTAATGGAAAATTAATTAAAGTTTTAAAAATAAAACTTTAATTAAAACTTTTATTAAAAAAGGAGAGGGACCCATTTTCAATATACTTATATTAATTATGTGAGTTCATTAATGAGGAATTAATGAGGTATTAATTAAAGTAAATGTTTCAAGAAGAAACTTATACGAGAATTTCTAGAAGGGAGAAACCCTAACTACTCAAGTAGTTAGAAAATCTCTTCTTAAAAAGAGAAGAGAGGCTTCATCAATGGTCCAAGAATCAGTATTGTGAGAGGGGAATGGAAGCATATCATAGGAATAAGAAGGTACAACCATGGATACACAATCAAGCTTATGATCAAAAGAAATAAATCTCCATTTTCTCCATTCTTTCTATTCTTCTACACCACTTCTCATAGCTTTATGCTTGAATCTTAGAGTTGGGCACAAGGATGAGTTGTTGAGTGTTTTTCTTATATTCTTCTAAGATATTTTCTTATACGACCATGGAGAATTTGTAGCCACATACATGGCTTTCAGAGATTCTGTAATGAATAACATCTTTCATGAATAAAACTCCACAAAGAATTTCTTTGGGGTTGATCTTGACTGTATCTTGTAACTTTGAGTTTTAAATATGAGATATTTGAGGTTGACCTATCAAGTTTTGTTTTGATCTTGATAGCAATACTATTTTAAAATTCTTTGAGATGATCAAATTATTCTCTCCTATTTTTCATGAAGAAGATATGGATGTATTTATATATGATTAAGAAGATTTTGTGTGATGTTGATCACAATTTAATTCTGATGTTGAAGCCCTCCAATATTTTATTATTGTAAAAAGACTTTTGCCACACATAAAGATCACATTGGGTTATTGAAGAACCATTTTCATTTAAATCCAAGAAATAAATTTTTGGGTTTTGTTGTATAGCACTCTCCCTACTCCATGATATTCAAAGATATATCTTTTAGACAAATAGGAGAACCACCTCTCTAAAAATGAAGGGGGACTAATGTCCTCATGAGGTTTCCATTTCGGTAATGATAGACTGAAGCATCAACAAGACCCAAGAAGACTGGGGGACTAGGTTGTCCAGCTTAGAAATGAAAATGGAATCCATAACCACTACCATACGAGCCGAAGTCAAAGAGTTCCTCCAAGTAGAAGTCCACGTAGCCATCCGTGAATTCATGTAGCAATTCACAAAAGGTAAGCAAGTAGAGTCCAATGCAGAGGACCCTCAACATTCCCATTATGAGAATACTCATTCATTCGAATCCCCTTGGGGTTATCCACACTCTTGGAATAAGGTGCCCAAAGTTGACATGCATAAATTTGATGGATGCAACCCAACATGGTGGGTCTCTCAAATGGATCAATACTTCTCCATCCATAATATTTGGGATGATGAGACCAAAATCCATGTAGGGGTTTTGTACCTAGATCAAGAATGATGGTAGTGGTGATAGTGGCATACAAAATTTTATTCAGGAATACCCACTTGGAACATGTTCACTAAAGCAGTTTGTGCCCTTTTTTTATAGGGAATCACATTTTTTTGGTAGGCTCACCAATCTGCGCCAAACCGGATCAGTCACAGATTTCATCACGACATTTGAATAGTTGGCTATCAGTACTGAGAGATTATCTAATGCATTTTACCTTGAATGTTTTATCAATGTCTTAAAGGAAGCCATCCAGGCTCATGTGAACATGCATCATCCTACTATCTGGTTGTAGGCATGTCAATTAGCAACATAAGCCAAGACCATCCTTTAGGCCCCACCCATGAAGGCTGTAGTTATCACCTGTCCTCACCTTGGGGCTCACCCAACTTTGACACAAACATTGAAGGTCCAAAAGGTATCTCCAACAGAAATGGTGGAACGTCGCAAGAAAGGAATTTTCTATTATTGTGATGAAAAGTATTCCCAGGGAATAAATGTAGAGAACAATTTTTTTTCAAGATTGATGCATCAAATTTCTCTCCCTATGAAGACATCCCATCAGATGAGGCTCCTAAACCATAGGAGGCTCAACCAAGTGATCATGTTGAAGCTCCAGTTGTAACCCCCATGGAAACAAAGGAACCCGTCATATCGCTTCATGCACTCTCAGGTATTTCGGCCCTGCAAACATTGAAGATCAAGGGCTATATCAAACATAGGTTGGTGGTGGTATTGATTGATAGTGGTAGCACCCATAACTTTATTCATCATAGGCTTGCTGATGAGATCCATTGCTTTGTCTGCCATTTTTCTAATTTTCAAATCCTCATCACTAATGGTGGTACTATGAAGTGTGGGGGGCATTGTGAGAATGTGAAACTCCAAATGGGTGATTATTATCTAAAAAATCTAATGTTCTATATTGCCATGGGTGGTTGTGATATTGTATTAGGAGTGGAATGGATTCACATTTGGGGCCAATCACAATATATTATCAAGAATTATATATGAGCTTCACCCAAGATGCTCACCCCTATACCTTTTGAGGTCTCCAAGTGGGCTCTCCTGAAATCATTAGCTCTCACAAGATGGAAAAATTGTTGAATAAATGCGAACATGGTGTGATTGCTCAATTGAATGTCATCCATGTTATTGAGCATGTCTCTCACGTAGTTCCTCCTAACATCCAACTCATCTTGGACAAGTACCCCAAGGTCTTTGAGGTTACCACAACCTTACCTCCTTCCAGGGGTGAGCATGATCATAACATCCCTCTCCTTCCTGGCAGTGAACCCCCCAATGTATGTCCCTATAGATATCTATTTTCTAAAAAAAATGAAATATAAAAGATGGTACAATAATTACTAGAAGCGAGTGTAATTCTCCCTAGTAACAACCCATATTCTTCACCAATGGTGATGGTATTAAATAAATAAGGTACTTGGCACATGTGCCCTGAATAAAATGACCATCAAAGATAAGTTTCCCATTCTTGTCATTGATGATCTATTGGATGAACTCCAAGGTGTCTGTTATCGTGCAATTTGTACTTGCCCAAAGCCAAAGGAAAGTGAATACTAAATTGGCGTAACAGGGAGGATTTCCTATCACTATCACCTTAATAAGACACCTCTTTCTATTTAGGAGTAGTACCCCAGGAGAGATGCCCCCAATGACCTGGGGGTTTGAGAAGGCTAAGGTGAAAGTAGTAAGAAAGTCTCACCCCTCTCACAGGTCACTTTGATCAAAGGTCCCAAGGTTTTAATGAGATCAAGTAAAATAATATTTAAGTGTACCTGCCCAGAACAAGACAACAAGAAAAGATATGCTATTTTCAAGTACCATAGGATGTCAATGCTTCATAAAACCATAGAATTTTGGGAAAATGAACAAGCTGATATAAAACTGAAGCAATACAAATATTTGTAACAAAAATGTATATTTAGCAACAACTACATAATTATGCCTCAATAATGCCTCAAGAATGAAAAGAAATAATAGCTTAAAATTGACAGAATGATAATAGATGTTGGAAGCAATAAAGGCAATGTATAATAAACTTTTAATATTGCTTTTAGGATGGATTTGTTGCTGTTATAGATGGTTGTAGAAATATTTTTTAACAAAAACAAATTAGTTAGTGAGTTAGTCTTATTTAGAGTTAGTAAAGGTTAGTAAAAGTCTTAGGGAAAATGGTTTAAGAGTTTGTTTGGTCAATCAATCACTTGCAAGGAGTGCACTAGTGCCTTTTAGGGTAATGGAGTCAAAGTTTGCAGCGAAAATTCTTAGAGGAGAACAAAAAATGATAATAGGGAATCTAAAGGGATGGGTGAGATGGTTGAGGTGTTAGTAACCTAAGGCCTCAATATCTAAAACCCTAGAAGGAAAAAATGCTAGAAAGTAGGTAACCCTTGGCCCTAGCAATTTCCTTCTTCTTTAGATCAAGCTTGAAATAAAATATGTGAAGCTAATGAAGAAACGCTACTAGAGTGCTACAAAGGTAGGGCTCTAGTATATTCTTCCAAATAGATGTTTCCTAACAAAATCAAGTAGGTGGAAAATTATAAAGAAAAGGACAATAACATGTGCTTCTCCCCTAGGGTTTCAAACTAGCAATTTCATAATCTTAGAAATAAACAAGTAAATGTACCATAACCATTCAAAATAAACAAAGAATTGAAAATTTTACTTACTTCATCAAGAATAATCTAGCCAAAAAACCCTAGTTGAAGACTTTCCACCATGAAAATACCAAAATACACCAAGAATAGCCTCTCCAAGAAGTTGCACACCACTTAATTTCAACTAAGTACCCTTAAAGAGGGCCTAATTTCAGACCTCACAATTGTGTGAGTGAAAGATGATGAAAAATATAAGAGATTTATCCCTTATTTATACAATAATCATGAACTTTAATTACAATTTAGGTAAAAAAAGGCCGACATGGCCAATTTACATCAAAAATCCAGTTCTACATAAAATTAGCAATTTAAAACCCTAATTTGTCTTTAGGGATGACGTCGTGCCAATCTTAGGGTGACATTAGGCCCCATCATGGAACGTTAGGCCTCAAAAGGCCTCAAAATATACCACACATGAAAACCAAGTTGTTCTCATGCTAACACCCTAACTAGATGACATCAAGGCTCAATATTATGATGCCAGGGGCCTTCAAGGGCCAACGTCATGGTGGAAGAGAAAGAAACTCCTAGGTTCAGGCCTGCCAAAGTGTCTCTAGTGGAACATCCTTCTTTTTCTCTGGTGCAAGCCTTTGGTGTCCCTCTACCCTTGGCTAGGGTCACATCATCCATCTAGTGGGATTTTATCCCCATGGAGGTTTGAACTAATCATCTCCCCATATGTAACTGTCCGTTAGGCATGGTCCTGCAACAACAACAAGTATTCCCTCCATGGGCTCATAAGTCACAAGGATCATAACAATGTCAATCACGTCTAATAATCAAATTACCCAAACATGTGCATCAAACCCCCCTTTACCCAGACAAATGCTCAAAGAAGTTATGCAGTTTAACGAGCCAAGTTTGGAGAGGGTCTCAGGATGTACTATTAGGATAATACTCCTCAGGTTTGGGGTGTTTCCCAGGTGAAGACCAATATAGGTCATGTAGTTGCATGTGATGGTGTAGGGAATGTTTGGGCAAGGGGTGCAGTGATAACATTGAAGTGTAGATATTACCTGTGGGTGCCTCTATAGAGGGAGAGATGCACCTTGTCATGGATGCCATTGTTTCCTATCCCATTCAATGCCTTTTACTCTTTGTATTATTGCTTTTTATTTTCAAGAGAATAGTTGGAGGACACTGTCCTAGCGTGGTGACCATTGGTGACAACGTTACCCACAAGCATTTCATGGAAATGAGAAGGTTGGCTCGTGATGAGACCCCCTTTCTCTTGGCTATGCCACCANTATTATGAGACCTCCTATCCACCAACTAGACCTTGAGTTTTATTTTATTTTAGGAGTTCCCTTTTCTTGTTGAGAAGATATCTATTTCTTTCTAAGGAATCCTTGGGCGAAGCATCTCAAGGTTTCATTTTGGATTTTAACTTTTTCCAGCTACTTTTACCCTCTGGGCCTTTAGCCCCTTTTTCCCACAAGGAAAGGTACAACCCTTATTAGCTTGGAAAACCCAATGCTCGAACCAAGGTAGGGGAAATATGAGAGGGACAATGATGAAAAGTGGTAAGTATGGAAGGAATGGACGATGAACTTAAATAGACCCACCCAATGGAAAATCATTCCTAAGGGAACCAACTTACTAGGGAACTCTGTCATCCCCCCCGAGAATAGACAAGTTAAAGAGCATAATTTCCAAGCAAACATCATGAAACAAAAGATATTTCAGTGCACATATTCAAATTCTTCAAAAATCAAAGTGACACATACCATGATACATGGACTCATTACCTCATGGAGCAAGACCCACTACTACTTTAGGATTAGGCCAATGGGATGGATGTTGTTGCTACTGATAGATATGACACATTGAAGAAAAGATGGGCCCTCCAGGGCCAAGCTCAAGTCATATGGCTCTTGGTACTCCATGTCTAGGATCTGTGGGCCTCAAGACATAATCTCCATAGTTATCCCTAGGATAGGGGATAACAGTGCCCTTGTATTCACCAAATTAGACCTTGTCTCCACTATCACCAGATCCAGATGAATGAGTCATATATTTTGAAGACTACTTTCAGAACTCATGAAGGACATTATGAATTCTTGGTCATTCCTTTTGGCCTTTTCCATGCCCCATCCACCTTTCAAAGTCTCATGAATAAACTATTTAAACCTTACCTTTGGAATTTTTTCTTGGTTTTCTTTAATTGCATTCTCATTTACAACCATACTTTGAATAACCACCTTCTTCATGTGGACAAAGTCCTTTACTTGTTGCAGGAAAACCAATTGTTTTTCAAAAAGACCAAATGTTCATTTGGAGCTAGCAAAGTGGAATACTTGCGACACATTGTCAGTCACAAAGGCGTAAAAGTGGACCCCAAAAGGATACAAGCTATGCAAGAGTGGCCATGACCCATGACCTTAAAACTCCTAAGGGGTTTTCTTGGTCTCACAGGATATTACAAGAAAATTTTCCACCATTGTGGAAAAATTTCTAAGCCCTTGATCGATCTCCTTAAGAAGAATGCATTTCATTGGACACATGTTGAGAAAGCCTTCACAGAGTTAAAGAGGATCATGTGCACTATGTTGATGGGTTCTAAATCCCTTTAATTCAACAGTAGGAACCAAACCAACCACCGAGACCCAATTAGACTCTGCAACGTTTAATAGTGGAATGGTTCTCTAGATCTTGCGATTCGGTCAATTAATTGATGGGCTTTACATTTTCTTATGAAGGCCTCTTCTTCAGTTCAAACATTTTCTCTTTTTGTATTTTCTCTTAGGTGTGACTGGTATAAGATGGAAAGATGGTATAAACCAACTAGGCAAAAAATGGGAACAAACTTTAACTATTGGAGAAGAGGCTAGGCTTGAGATAACACTTACACCCTAGCATGTAGACAATGATCGTATATCACGGGCCTAATACTAATACGTTAACCACGTGAATATTCCAATTACTAACTGAGATACAAATTATCAGAAGAAAAAATGCATGTGATGAACGACGACAAGTAAAATAATTCACTCAAATCTAATCATCAATCACTTATTAACACAAAGATTCATTTTTATCATCAAAGAAAGAACTGTAAAACATTTCATCAGATAAATTATCAATAGATTTAAGATCTCTTACTTGTTATTGCATCCATTCATGAGACAGAATAGAAAATAGTTCTTCTCCATATCCAATCGTACACGCATTTGATGAAAACATAAACTTGTCTCTAGTCCAGAAGGACTTCTCAATTAAAGGCAGCTCCGAAATAGTTCTTAACAAAACCAAAATGACAGTTTCTTGCAACAACCATCAACCTTTGGCTAATCAGTCGATGCTCTTATTTATAACATACAATGAATTAAAAATAATGGCTAAAGTGCAGATAAGTAAAATAAAATTTGCCACGTGGCATTCTCTCCTAATAGTTTTTCTAAGAGTCATCTCAAGATATCACTTAAAAGGGTGATTCTTCTCATACTCTAAGCACTTTATGAACAAATCCTTGTAGGTGTGGGCATATGGGAATATGTGTTGTTCCATCGGGGTCGCACAAATCTCTCTTATCTCTACTGTATGTGCCCAATACTTGACTAGACTGGCACTTAATTATTGTAGCATAGCCCGAGCTTTGATCGGGTGTTCCATAAATTGTCACACTTGACCTAGCGTTGTGTCTGTCACCTTTGCTATTTCTTCGGCCCATGATGAATCTTTCTCGGTGTGAGATTTGACTATGTCGCGCCATACTCTAAGCACTTTATGAACAAATCCTTGTAGGTGTGGGCATATGGGAATATGTGTTGTTCCATCGGGGTCGCACAAATCTCTCTTATCTCTACTGTATGTGCCCAATACTTGACTAGACTGGCACTTAATTATTGTAGCATAGCCCGAGCTTTGATCGGGTGTTCCATAAATTGTCACACTTGACCTAGCGTTGTGTCTGTCACCTTTGCTATTTCTTCGGCCCATGATGAATCTTTCTCGGTGTGAGATTTGACTATGTCGCGCAAGTCGTTGAAGTCATCGGGTGTGCTAAAATCGGGGAGTCCGATGTCTTTCATCACCTGATTGATCTTGATCTATTTTTTATTCCACTTGAACCATTTCTCTTGGATTTCTCGGTGAGGTTCCTGAGCCATTTTTTCTCAATACTCAGTCGATTTCCTTAGGCGATCAAGACTGCTTTCATTCAACACCCGAATGTCGTGTTCTTCTTTATCTTGGCCCTGTTGGACTGCACCAATTTAGTGGACTCTCTCTATGGCTTGTTGTGATTTCTTGTACCATCGCTCCATATCTTTTCACGTCGCAAGTGCCATGAGGGTGTATTCCTGGAGCTTGGCTATCCTTGTAGTGAATAGGTGTCGTTCATATGTGAAATTTTTGTAGGCCTCCTTGAATTCATTCCTTAGGTACACCACGACCTGTGTGGTGTTCTGGTAATACTTCACCAAGTGGTGCAAATGTTCCAATTCATTTAAAGCAACAAATAGCTCCTTTTCATCTCTTTTAGCCCTATCCAGGGTGGCATCTGTGATTGCCATCCCTGCGTCAATGAGTTCGGATGTCTTAGCATGTTCTTTATTGATCAGATGTTCCTCTGTAGTGATGAGGATGGAGAAATATAAGGTGATCCTCCTCTTATTGGTGGTTCTCTGGACAATAGCCTTCATTTTTCGATCATAAGCTATGGATAATGGCATGTATGTTAGCTACTTCATCCACGGGTTCGAGAATCTGTTGATCCCCCTATGTGAGTGTGTTTCCCAGACTTTCAATGGTGTATACTTGTTCCAGACTGGGTTCTTGAGTTTCCTCCCTGTTCTTTGAAGGAACAACTTTTTTCTATCACTCATTGGGGTTTTGAGTACCGATTGAAATAGATGAATCGGTGATAGACTCAATACTTACTTGTTCATCGGTCGTTGAAACACTGATTTCCCACTGCGAGGATCCTTCCTTTAGGTCGTCTAACCCTAACTCATCCTTCATACTGTCTGCTCGGGTCTCCGATGCATCAGGCAGATTAGTGTCTAGGACACTCTCGACTTATTTTTATTTATGTGGGACATCCTAACTTTGGGCATCAGGAACAAGAGAAGATGTCTTCTTCAGTCCCTTTTCTTCTTCGATATGCACAGGGGTCCCAAGAGATACCTTTGGGCTTTCATCATTGTCATATATCTTTATCAGCTCACTTAAGGGGTTTGATGCACCGATCCTCTGTGATGATTCGATGGTTTCAGGATGAGCCGAAACTCTTGTCGGCGATCCATCCAGTGGCATTGTGAATTCATGGTCATCTAACCCAACAATTTCATCAAAGTCTAGGAAATTAGGGTCACTTGGTCCCGTCTGGCTCTCATCCGGGTTGTCGGTAGGTAGCCTTGGCATATTTATGATGTCCAGGTCATTTTACAGCTGATCAATTATCCGATGTGCATGTTCAAACATGAGTAACCCCCTCTCTCGCGTGTCTTGAGCCTTGGTGGAACTTCTATCTTTCACCGGAGTTACCCGGGGAGTTTCTTCTACTTCGACCGCTAGCATTTCTTCTTTGTCTCTGAGGGCCTCTTGACCTGATTGTTATAGAACCACTGTTTGTTCATCCAGGCTCATGGATCTGAACCTAGTCATCTTAGGGTCTACCATCCTTGCCACAACTTCATCCAAATCATGAACATTTTCCATGAAGACCTCGTCTTCAAATTTGTCGTGGACGTATGGCCAGTAGGACGACACTTGAGACACATGTTTCAGGACTAGACCTTTTAGGTCATGTTTGCAAAAATGTCCAGTCTGGAATCATAACTCTAATTGAATCAGTCCTTCTTTCTTAGCGTGGGAAGTGTATTTTACCAGGTAGAAACCTATATGGAATCCATAAGGTATAAATCTTGTTTCTTGTCTTTCACTAGGGTAGCGTTGTAGCCTTGTAGGATAGTTTGGTAGCATATATCCCCTACCACTAGTCAATCAGGAACATGCACAGGTAAAAGGTGTGGTGCCTCAGTGGCCCCAAAATCCCTGATATAGGTATCGCGCTCATCCATATACCAGTGGCCAACCTTTGATATCATCTTTTTGGCCACAACCGATAGTCTTGGACACTCTTTCTTGAAAATAATGAAATGAATGCGTGCAATGAATTCATCGCAGATGAAGGAGTAGGATTTTTTGTACCTGTTCTCCCATAAGAAGCTGAAATATACATGGACCAGGAGTTCCGAGACATGCCAACTTAAGTTCATTCTGGGAAATTTTTTTATGGCGCAGATGATGTCCAATAAATAGGAAGCCATGTAGAAGGATGGAATCTCTCCTTCTTTCGACATTTGAGCCTGTTGTATAAATACTCAGCTGCTTGGAAATGATGGCACCCCAGTCAAAACCTCTCCCAAAAATGGCTACAGTGTAAGCTAGAGGCATCCAAGCCTCTGAAAACCTGGAAAAATATTTCTCCCCATACAACCGACAGATGACCGCCATTAGATAGATATACGAATCTCTTACATTGGTCATTTGGTACCAGCCTAAGGTTTGATTGGTGTACTTTTTATCCTCTCTCCACCATGAAGCCATCACCCGACCAATGTCGTGGTGCTCATAAAAGTTGACGACGAAATCGATGTTCAGTCGCTCTTCCGGGTCTCTAAGCTTGTAATAATTATGCACCTCTACTAGAAGGAAAACCATGACATACTTGGCATTGTCGTCGTTGATCATGCACTTTTGTGTGTCCATGTGACCGATGAACCATTGCAGTAGTTCTATACAGGGGAACATCGGGGTTATTCTTGCTACCATGTGTAGGTACGACCATCAGATGTTCAGAAAAACTTCATCGTCGATCTTTCTCATATCAGGGTCATTGTGTGGGATATATTCCGAGAATTCTTCTCGACTAATCTTCTTGAAGAGTTATCACCAGTACGTGAGAGTTATCACCAATG